>VDFB02000017.1:7043077-7087732 GCA_007258455.2 Sequoia sempervirens | reverse complement strand
CCATTGTGCCTCTATAAACTTCTTCCCATGGGCTCTTCTTTCACTATCTTCTCAACATGCTCTTCTCTCCTCCACTTGGTTCCCCTTTTTGGTTTTAAATCTGCATTTTTAAGATCTTCTTGATGTCTTCAACCACCCTAAACATTTTTTTCCAACCTCATGTATAAGGCATCAACCCTCTCTCCAAAGCTATAGCTTTTCCTTTTGGCTGGTGTTCCTTTGTCTCTAGATACACCCTCTTCTATGCTTTCTAAATTTGTATCCTTTTACGATCCTTCATTGGATGAAGGTGAAAATACATTAATTTTGATTTCTTATTTAGAGTCTAAACTCTTCGCATTCTAGAAGAAACCATTCACACATTAGTCTGTGCTTCCCTATTTTCATTCACAACAACTAGGGTAGTTGTAACAATGACATCAAATAAAAATTCTTTTAAACTGCAATGTGAAACTAGTTTAAGTTTCCACATTTACTTATGTGTCACCAAAAAATTTATAGTTGACATTTTTACACTCACTTGAGTCTTTCTAATGGACTTTGGCTTGATTTTGTTTGGGTTTAATGTTGTAATGTAATGAAAACATTCACATTAGGTCCTAAGTATTCAAATTATGGTGTCTTTTGAAGGTGTTGTGAAGTGAACATGTAAGACATTTCTACACTTTTCTAGACTCTATTAATTACAATTCACCTAAAAATCACCTTTTCATCACTTATTAAGTCCTATTTTGAAGTGTTGTAAAGTCTTGTAACAAGATTTCACACTTTTCTGGGCTTAATTTTACTATTTACACCTTTCTTATGCTTTATTTGACCCCTTAATGTACTTTCTAACTATTTTCAAGTGTATTTTTTAGAACATTCCTGTTGGACAAATTTTAATGCCCCAAAATTCCCAACACCCACTTAATTTGCTTAAGTGGGACTAAGTCGCCAATAGGGGTGACTTAGTACTTTTTGGCACAAAACTCAAAATAATTTTAAATTTCTAGCATGACTTTGTCCTCTAACCCTTGAGGTCAACTTGTGATGTGTTACTTTCAAGAAATTTTAATAAAATTAGGTATAAATAAGTGTTTTTATCCTCATTTTTACATCTAATCTCCTACAATCTTCTCATGCACTCTCTCAATTCACAAGCAATCGAGCATTATCAAGTCAATATACTGGAGCACTTCATTGCATATATTTATATTTTGAGCTTCAAAGGTGTGGTAAGTTTATGACTATAGACACATAAAAATGACCTAGGCTTGCAAGCTCTATCTTCGTCATATTCCTCCTAACATAATTAAAATATTTAATTACATGTCCTATAGTCCACTTTCAACTATTAATTAAATAATGCATAATTAATTAATTAATTAATTAATTAATTCATGTCTTTTATTCCTCTTGATCATTTAAATAAATAAATTATATTTGTATCACTAGAAATTTTATGGTTTCTATATTAGAAGCAATAAAACCAAAAATCCAAAGAAGTAATAGAGTGCAAAGAAGAAAACATGAAAATAAAATGAAACACAATTACCCCAAATCTTCAATCTCCATGGCTTATCTCCATTACACCTTCTAGCTTGCTACAAATAATGATTTTCCCTTAGATTTATGTGAGCAACCTAAGACTATGCCATGTCCTACACAAGTGTTGAAGGATTTTACTATGAAAAATGACTCTAAAATATGCAAAGTATGAGAGAAAATGACAGCAAAATGAGAACCCAAAAATTCATGTGAATGCTTGAGAGAGAGCCAAATGAATTCCAAATTGACATTTTATAAGAAAAGGAAATTTTGAATGGATGAATGAGATCGAAAGGCGGACAGACGAACCAGATTGAAAGTTGAGATAGGATGACTAAAAAAAGGTAGGGGAATCAAATTAATAAAAGTCATTTGACCTTTGCATGGAAAAAGACATCTTTTTGAATTAAAAATCATTTTAATTCAAAAATGGAGAATCAAATGACAGTAGACAATAAATGCCCACCTTCAGCCAAAATAAAGAAATTTGACCATTTTAAATAAGTAATCATTTATTTATTTATTTAAAATGGGGAAAATGACATGTGGCCATAATTAAATAAATTAAACAATTTATTTAATTAGAAGAGGAAAATGTAAATTATAGATGTATTTAAATAAATAAAGAAGATTTATTTATTTAAAAAATTTAGAAGAACTATTGGACATAAATAATTAAATAAATTAATAAGTTTATTTTATTATAGGGAGACATTAGATAATTAGTGACGCATTTAAATAAATAAATAAAATTTATTTATTTAAATAATCATGAAGAATAAAGAGACCAGAATTAATTAAATAATTAAAAATTATTTAATTAATAGATGAAAAATAGACCGAATAACATAATTAAATATTTTAATTATGCTATGACAAAAGTAGTGAGAAATAAAGTTTGTAGGCCTAGGTCAATTTTTAGTGTGTACATTTTCCCCCTCTTTGTCATAATGCAACCTGTCGCATTGTGACAAGGAAAAATAAGTCAAAGTCATGCCCCAGTGAAGGTACAGCTTATCGATGCCCCCTTGGGAAATTTTTAAAATTTTGGCCTGGCGATAGAAAAATTTGGAAAGTGTCTCGACAAGTTAATTTAAAGACCATAAAAGTAATGGTGAGACGGTTTAGAGTTTGGATGTGTTTAATGTACCCAAAAGAGTAATCAAAGGTGACGAAAGGAGCCCCCAATAATAACAATTGTGAAAAACCCTACTTTTACCCTATAAATAGTTGAAATTGGAGGTAAAACTCATTTCATTTTCAAATTTGTTATAGTAATTTTAGAGAGCCTAGAGCAAGGATAGTAGCAGAAAAGATGGTGATCTTGATCACAGAGCACTGTAGGTACATTGTCAGGACCTACAAGTGACTAGAGGGCACAAAGTCGGTGGTATGTACCCTTAGCCTACTTTGTCAATTTATCATTTTTCATTCTTTTTTAGGGTTTCTAAGACTAGGAACAAATGCACTGCGATGCATTTGTGTTTGCATAAGCCACAATCAAATTTGTGTTTGATGCATTCAATGTGTCACACCACAAATGCAAAAGGCCATTAAGAAACAGTTAAAAGTCACACCACATTTGCATGAAATTGTGATGCAATCACCATTTTAAGCCACATTTGTTGGTTGGAAAGCCGCATTCAAAATAGCACGATGCATTTGATGGTATGAGAAACACATTTGAATCAAATGACACATGTGTACAAATTCACAAAACGAGTATAATTATGGGACACAATCGTGGAGCGGAAAGGTGCAATCAATGTATAAAGACGCAAACGTCTCACTAAATGACATAATCACCTAATTGTGACACAATTGAATCCATTGTGACATTTGTTTTTTCTTTTGATAGATGTTAATTGAGTATTATTTCAACTTTTAACTTTCATTGACTTAGATTAGATGAAAATGACAAGCTTCAAAAAGATGCTGACACATGTGTTGGTATGTGCAGAGACAATTAGTGCCTATTTACAAACAAGAGAGTAGACCATCGATCTATACATTTAGAGACAACTTGATAGATAGAGAGTGATGGCATTTGATGTGACTAGGTCTCTACTATGTGACCTATATGCCCATTGTACAGGAAAATAGGGGACTCCTTACAGTGCTCTGTGAGAGGTGGCATTCAGAGACCTCCTCTTTCCACTTGCTGACCAGGGAGGCTACAGTTACCCTTGAGGATGTTTACCAGATTCTAGGGCTACCGATTTGGGGGGAGAGGATTGTTTATGACCCATGACACAGACATCAGACATTCACTACCTACTATCATGATCAGGGTGTTAGACTAGGTATTGAGGGATATGAGATCCAGAGGGAGTTTATGGCAGAGCACTATAGATGATTTTATGCTTTATTGGTGACATTGATTGCCAGTGTGGTTATTCCAGATCATCGGGGGCACAGGTTTCCAATTGGATGGGGGGATGTACTTGTTGGCATGAGGCAAGACCAAATGGTTGATGCCTAGGTACCTTGCTTATTAGGTATGCTATATCATCAGCTGCATTAGGTTGCATATGGGAGGGAACAAAGCATTTCCTGCTAGATGACCCTTCTTATGATCTGGGCATGGGAGGATGTTGCCTTTTTTGCCCACCGATTGATAGGCCATAGTTGGTAGATGGGATGTCGTATGTCTATTACTATGCCAGTGCACTACAATAGAGCCACTATGGTGAGACAGGTTGGTGGAGACATAGGATTGACACCATGACTGCATTTATCTGAAGACCATACAAGGATTGCGGGAAATGGGAGGGCGAGGAAGATCATCTTAGTTTTTGGAAACAATATCGGTATTTGATTAGCTGGACAGTGCAAACACAGTTGATTGTGGAGATGTACTTGCCACAACATGTTCTCAGATAGTTTGGTGAGTAGCAGGGTGTTCCACTCAGGACAATTGAGTATGCGAGGTCATCTCGGGAGTTATAATGGGGACTT
This sequence comes from Sequoia sempervirens, assembly GCA_007258455.2. NCBI lineage: Eukaryota > Viridiplantae > Streptophyta > Pinopsida > Cupressales > Cupressaceae > Sequoia > Sequoia sempervirens. The sequence goes on along the minus strand of VDFB02000017.1, from coordinate 7,083,244 downwards.
CCCATATCTGTGGCCTTTGCTACTCAATGGATAAATGGACTGGTGGCATAACAATGGGGATGGAGAGGAGGAATTGCAGATCTAGGGACCATTGCAAATTTTGATTTATGGTGGTAGATGTACATAGGCCTATTCCCCTCATAGATCCAGATGGACCCGCACTAATAGATCAAAGATCCATTATTCCGCCATGTTTCAGCCAGATGATGCATGAAGTTGGTGACAGAAGGAGTGCAGAGGCTGGGAGAGATGGGGGATAGGGGCCAGAGGAGATGGGGATGATGGTGATGATGAGGGAAATGGACATAGAGGAGAGGGGTGAGGGAGGGAAATGGAGGGGATCTCATTGGGAATGGAGGAAGAGATATGAGAGGAAGGTGGATGGAGGTGGAAGGAGAGGAGGACATAGGGGATGAGGAGGAGGAGGAGGATGAGGCTACTGATGAGGCAGAGCACCTACTATGATGGAGTATGGTGGAGGGAGATGATGGGATGCCAATAGGGCCAGTACTTCCAGGAGATGCCATTGTAGACTAGTAGGTTGCCGACCTTTAGAGGGGACTTGATGAGAGCATTGCATAGGTTAGGGATTTATAGGTTGAGCTTGAGCTAGCGAGGGTCAAGTAGGATTAGGCTGAGATCTGGAGGTAGGAGGTAGCACAGTGGTGTGTGGATTTTGCTGTACTATGTGCAAGATATTTAGGGGATATGGCCCGTGAGTTTTACAGGGTGAGTGCTTGGTACATCTAGTACAAGACCCTCTATAAGTAGGCAGTGCCTCCCAAGCAACGAGATCCTACACTATCATGCTCATAGACGAGGATAGGAAGTGGCCATAGATCAGGGAGTGGGAGCAGTAGCAGGAGTCACACTAGTGCAAGAGGTCTACCTCCTCAGGGCACACATCAAGGCATAGGTCCCACTAGTCACACAAGGATGCCTCCAGTGATCATTTGAGCCACAGTCATGGGTCCACCAATTTAGGGCATAGGTCAGTGACAGATACGGTTTAGACAACCCTAACAGAGGTTATAGTGATAGATGCCTCAGCCATGCAGGGACAAGTGACAGTGACCGTGATGGCCTCAGTTCCCTTGATAGAGCACCAATCACCCAGATCTTCTCCTCTAGGAGATGAGGAGAGTACCTCTTGAGATATTGACTTTTCATGCATTATGACATTATTGACTATTGAGCCTGCAAGCTCCATTTTTGGGATATCTCTTTGACTCTATCCTATGACACTGATATTTTTGAGATTATATATATATGCGATGTAGTTTTGATGTGTCCCATTTGTTTTATGTGATGATGATGATGATTTAGATAACATGTGGTTACGCAACTATAATACCTATGTGATGTTTATTTGATGCATTTTATGATTCCTATGATGATGTTACATGTATGTCTATGCCATGGATGCATTTATGATGAAATTATATGTCCTATTTATGATTATATGCTACGATGATGCCATGAATGATACTGATGATGATAATATTTATGTTTTTTATTTGTTCTCATTTCCTACCCCTAATTATGAATGCACTAATGGATGACAATATTGTATATGGATTATATGACCTATGATTTACATGATGATATGCCATGATGTGCTATGAAAACCTATGTATGTAATTAAGCTATTTTATGATTTGGATATAATCTAATGAAAATGTCTAATGTAGTGCAATGTTTATATGATTATGTATGCGAATGTATTTTTGTATGTCACAAGTTATTATCAAGAGACAAAAGAAAGATGAGGTGACTAGAGAGAAGGAGATGGATGTTAGTAACATGCAAAATCCTTCAACACATTTCCATAGGACTACCAATTGGTTCTCTTAATCATCATTGAGCAGATTATCATGATGGCCAACAAACACCATCATATGATGTAAATCGTGGTGTACAAGGTCATACCATCACTTAACATAAAGAGTCACAAACAAGGATGATCATGACTCATACTAAAAGCATATTTTTCCCAGTTGTTTTGTCATAATCAACCACAAATAGTAAATATGAGCAAGAAAAAACATGAAACTTCATTGCTCCTCTAAATATTGCTATTAGGACATCCTCGAGGAACTAGCCTCATGATTTCCAAAAGGCAAGAAAAACATCATAAAATTAAATGCCAAGTGCTTTCCAAGTGTCTGGATGCCAAGATGTCAGGTTTTGTCAAGAATGTTGAATGTCAGATGTCTTGGCATCAAAATTCTAGGGTTGATGATATGAAGATGCTAGATTGGTGTCAAGTTTAGGAACGACACATCCTAAACGATGTCGAGATGTTAGATTCAGAAAGGACACATTGCCAGAGTGATACCAAATTTGGGAAGGACACATCCCGAACGAGGTCGATGTCAAGATGTCGAGTTGATGTCAAGTTCAGGAAGGACACATCCCAAATGATGCTGATGTCATGACTTCAAATTTAGGAAGGACGCATCCTAAATTATGTCGATATCAAAATGTCACTTTGATGTCAAGATTCAGGAAGGACACATCTCGAATGATGTTCATGTTGAGGTGCCAAATTCAGGAAGGACACATTCTAAATAAATTTGATGTTAAGAGGAATAGACCTCGAATGTTGTGAGAATCCTCAAAATGCCAGATGATTGTGATGATGCCTAGGAAGGACACATCCTAGGAAAATGAATAAGCGATGAGGCTTCCCTTTAGAAGGATACATCTAAAGAGTAAGTAAAATTTGACTAGTTTGACTAAGTTTGACTGAGTTTAACTAATTTTGATATGCCAAGATAAGTGTCGTGCTCAATTGACAGATTGTCAAAGTTCGCTTGAACAAAGATCATGATAAATTTAAAGACTATTTCATGTGTGTAAGAAAATTATGTGATGAACCCTAATGGACTGACCTAGTGTGGCCTCGAGGGCTCATCGATAAATGGCCTTGCCTACATCATATACTCAGAGACCTCTTAGTTCAACACGACCAATGACTTTGTCTTGTTGACCAAAGATTGAGTCATGGTTTATTTTGACAAACCTAATAGGACTGTCTTAATGTCTCAAGGGCTTGAAGATAAGCCTTTCCTATGTAGCAAGTGTGCAGAGACAACATAGTTCAACAATGACAAAGACTAATCAACAGTTGAACTAACGTGACTATGTTTGACTAACATGACTATTTTTTTAGAATTTTTTTGTGTTTTCTTAAGTACGTTTTTCAAATTTTAGGTCTTTTTTTAGGACATTTTTTGATTTTTAGGTCATTTTTAAGGACATTTTTCAATTTTTAGGTCTTTTTTTAGGACATCTTTCAATTTTTAAGTCTTTTTTTGAACAATTTATGATTTTTAGGTCTTTTTTAAGACATTTTATGATTTTTAGGTATTTTTAGGACATTTTATGATTTTTACGTCTTTTTTCAGACATTTTATGATTTTTAGGTCTTTTTTAGGACATTTTATGATTTTTAGGTCTTTTTTCAAGACAATTTTCAATTTTTAGGACTTTTTTCTAGACATTTTATGATTTTTAGGTCTTTTTCCAGGACATTTTATAATTTTTAGGTATTTTTTCAAGACATTTTATGATTTTTGAGTCTTTTTTCAAGACATTTTTTGATTTTTGTCTTTTTTAGGACATTTTTTGATGTTTAGGTCTTCTTTTAGGACATTTTGTGATTTTTAGGATCACGTGCAGTACCCACTATAGTTTGATGATAAAATTTTTCCCCTAGTCAAGTTGAGAATGAGCTAGGAAAAATAGAATGTAAAGAAAAGGCATGACTAGCATGGACAGTGCACAGTATGCAAGACTTGATTTCAACCATTGTTAGCCATGGACAGAAATGTCATGATTTTGGGGTGAAGTTTTATGATGAATGTCAGAAAATAGTATGTTTATTAGGGACAAAGATAGATAGAGTGACAGTAGATGACACAACAATGACTGACTACACATGGCGCATGTTTGCCAGGTTTTCACCATGGTACTCATCCAAAGTGCCTATTTACCAGGTTTTCACTATTGGACAAATTATCTCTCTTTATTTTTGTCATCATTCATCATTTTTTTTTGTGTCACCAGGACACTTGTTTGCCAAGTTTTCATCAAGGTGATGATTTTTTCATTTTATTTTATTTTGTAATTTTATTGGTTTTTGGGAAAGATTTCTAATGCTATGCATATAATTTGTGCAAATGTAAACTATTTATTGCTTCCATCAATTGTTCACCTTCAGGAGTAGCTAACTGATATGCTCCAGAACCAAATGATGCTATGATATTGTAAGGGCCTAGCCAATTAGACTTAAATTTTCTTGGCTTCTCCCTATCTAACTGATTCTTGGGATTCTACATGAGAACTAGGTCGCCAATGTCAAACTTCTGAGTCATCACCTTTTGTTATAACTTCTACAAAGATGATTTTGGTATGATTGTAAATGATTCAATGCATTGTGTCTTCATCTATAATTTGCAACTCATGCGGTTGTGACTATTTGTATTCTTCAGCAGTGATGAGGCCTTTCATGGAAACTCACAAAGATGGAATTTCAACCTCTATGGGCAAGATGTCTTTGACTCCTAAGACAAGGGTGAAAGGAGTGGCACTGGTGGGGGTACAGATGCTCATGCAGTATTCCCACAAAGCTGAGTTGAGTTGGATGTGCCAGTCACAACCAGCATCATTGATAGTTTTTTTAGGAAGTTTGATATTGCTTCTATTAGATGTCTCAGCTTGACCATTTCCCTATGGGTAATATGGCATGGAAAAGTGGTGGCTAATATGGAAACATTGACATAATTCATGGACCTCATGGTTATTGAAGGGACAAACATTATCCGTGATGATGGATTATGGAATTTCATACCAACAAATGATATAATTGAGGATGAATTTGGAGATTTGTTTGCTAGTAATGTGAGTGGAATGGCCTCGATCCACTTAGAAAAATACTTTGTGGTGGTAATAATGAATTTGTGTCCATTGGAGGATGTAGGGTGAATCTTTCCCATGAGATCAAGTCCCCATTGTGCAAAAGCCAAGGGGAAGTGATTGGCCTCAACTCTTCTGCTGGAGCGTGAATCAAATCACTGTGAATATAACATTGGTGACATGTTCTTACAAATTCTAGTGCATCCTTTTCTAGTGTCAGCCAATAGTACCCAAAGTCTTGTAATTTTTTAGCTAAGTTCGGGCCACTCGAATGGGACCCACATATACCCTCATGTACTTCCCGTAAGGTCACTTTTGCTTCATTAGTTTTGAGACAACAAAGAATGGTATTGTTGAAGCTACAGTGGTAAAGGGTGTCACTGATGATGGTATAATGTACAACTTTGCAAATAAAGGACTTTCTTTGGTTATTGGAAAGGTTTTGAGGAAGGATTTGTGAATGAAGGTAGTAAAAAATGTCCTTATACTAGGGGGAACTGGAACCAACAAGCTCACAAACCATTTCTGATTCGGCGACATCATAAGCAGGGACCAATAACTGCTCAACCAAAAACTCAAATTATGGGACATTGTTGGGAATATCAAGCAAAGATCCAATTGTTTCCATAGCATTAGCATCCTTGTTCTGTGTTCTTGGAATCAATTCAAAGGATAGCCTATGAAAATATGTTAGAAAACTATCAACCATCTATTTATAAGGCATTAGCTTCTCATCTTTGGTTTTGTACTCATCATTGACTTGGTTGATAACTACTTGAGAATCACCGAGGACCTACAAATTCCTAATTTTCCATTTGATAGCCATTCAAAGTCCTATAGTTAGTGCTTCATACTCTGCCATGTTATTAGTGAACGGAAATGCAATGCAGAATGGCCTTGGGATGGAGTCTCCTTGTGGAGTAATGAATAATATTCCAACTCCCGATCCATGATTAGTATGAGATCCATCAAAGTATGATTGCCAAGGCTATTGGGATTCTACATGAAATACAAATTTATCTAGAAAATCGGTTGTAAGAGGATGATTATCTTCTATTGGTGCATCTACGAGCTGGTCTGCTATTACCTATCCTTTGATGGCTTTTCTCTTAGCATATTGAATATTATATTCACTAAGGATCATGACCCATTTTGCTAAATGTCTTGTCAATGCTGCTAAGCTCAAGAGGTACTTCAAGGGATCAATCTTGGCTATCAAGTATGTCTTATGGTTTAACATGTAATGCCTTAATTTTTGGGCTGCGAATACAACTACCAAACAAGCACATTCAATGGGTGTGTAATTTAGCTCATACCCCACGAGTGTTCTACTGATATAATATATGGCTCTTTCTTTTTCTTCATAGTCATTCTATACTAGTAATTCCCCTAGTGTTGAAGTTGTTGCGGAGATGTACAAAATTAATGGTTTTCCTTGGATAGGAGGCATGAGAACTGGGGGTGACAATAAGTACTATTTGATCTAGTTAAATGCATCTTGGGATTTGTCTAACCACACAAAGGGGATCCCTTTGCATAGGAGATACTAGCACCTATCTGCGAGTTGAGCAATGAATCATCTGATAGATTGAAGCCTGCCTTGTAGTGTTCTTAGGTCATTGATTCCCTTACGAGGAGGCATATCTAATATAGCTCAGACTTTAAAGGGATCAACTTCAATGCCTCTATGGGAGACTATGTATCCCAATAACTTTCCTGATGTTACACCAAAAACAAACTTTTTTGGGTTCAACTAGACCTTATATTCTTCTAGCCTTCTGAAAAAATTGTCTAATACTGAAAGGTGGTCTTTTCTTGTCAATGAATTTTCCAAAAGGTCATCCACATAGTCCTCCATTAATGTGTGTATCATGTCATGGAATATTGTTGCCATTTCCTTTTGATATGTAGTGCTTGCATTTTTAAGACCAAATGGCATTACAGTCCAATAGTATGTACCCCAAGGGCACGTAAAAGTAGTTTTGTGTTGGTCTTAGGGGAAATACGGATCTGATTATAACTAGAGAAACCATCCATATAGGACAACATCTCATATCCAATTGTAAGGTCCACAATGATTTCAATGTTTGGCAAAGGAAAATAATCTTTAGGCTATGCTTTATTGAGGTCTCAGAAGTCTGTGCATACATGAATCTATCTAGTATACTTGGTGACAAGGATGATGTTGGATATCCATTCTATATAGTCAATTGACCTGATAAAACCTACATCCAACAATTTTTTGAGTTCCACTTTAACCAATAATGCAACTTGCGGGTGCATTTTTCTTAGTTTTTGTTTTACTAGCTTGACATCTGGCAATAATGGCAAGTGATGTAATACTAACTTAGGATCTAATTCTGGAATGTCAACATAATACCATGTAAAGTTTATCTTGTGTTTTGAGAAAAACTTTTGAAATTCTGGTTGTTCAATTTTTGTTAATGATGCTACAAAGAGAACCATTTTGGGGTCCTCCATAGTAGCTATATTAATGGCTATTGTATCCTCAACAAGCATTGATAATTTTTCTCTGTCTATGATTAGAAACTCCAATCCTCCACCCTTGGTCCCCTCAAGGAGGTTTTCACCCTTGGATACATCCTTTATTTTTACTATTTTGTCGTCAGAAGGCGCCTTTCAGTTTTCACCTAGAGACATCACTTTTTGTTTTGTTTTTCTTTTTAATTTTACAACTAGAGGATGGCATAGTCTCCCCAAAATAAGCAACACAATCCAATTCAATGGTAAATCCAACTTTGTGATCCCCATTTGGAATGCCTTCGCATAGCCCTAGAAATTTTTCTAGAGCCTCATCATTTTGAAAAGTGTCCTTTATTGGTGGGCCTTGTTGGTTCCAGTCAATTAGGTCAAGGTAAACTAAGGATATTCCATCATCAGCATTTGCAAATTTTGGAGATGACATGGAGATCATGGAAATGGACACTAAGACATTGAAAATTAAGTTGTCATCATTTGGTTCTATGTCAGATTCTATCCAGTACTCTCCTTTGCTTATTTCATACCCCCCAGTGAAGTAAGGGAAAAAGGGACTAGTATCAAGGTCAGGGTCAATAGTTGCAAGTGATAGTTCAAGTGATTCTACATGATGGTCATCTATTTGGGGTGACTAGACAAGTGTGTTGTGGCTAGGACAAATGGGAATAGGATGTGATCTGGACTTGGCATGATCATTTGGTGTTGTATCGATCTTGAACATTTTCCAGAATCATTTTTCAAATGTAGGCTCGCTAGGTTCAAGGAATAATTCATCAAGGCAATAGTCACTTAAGGATTGTTGAGAGTCAAATTACCATTCGTGAGAGTCAATTTCAAAGGGCGTGTCCTCAGTTGTCTCAACACAGTCTGAAGCATACACTAACTCACATGGAAGCACACTAGTACTTGGATTACTTGTTTTTATAATGTTGTATCCTTTTCTATATATTGCTACTGGTAAGGGAGTCAAATCTTGTGGTTCTTTATAAATCCAAGATATTATGTCATTTGTATCCTCTTGACTCATTTCGCCCCACTTAATGGAAACTATATTTGGAGGAACCCTGAAGATTTCTTTTGCTCTTATTCTAAAGAAAGGCTTACCATAGACCTGGGAAGACTTGGGCATCTTGGTTATGCAATAGGGTGTATTTAGCTTGTATTCTCCACATCCTTGGTCTTGAATTTGGAAGCTCAGGATGAAGCTTGGGGTGATAAATGAGGTGGTAGGTGTTATGGAAGTAGTCATGGTGGTGGAAGAAGCAAGAGTAGATGTGGTGGGTGAAGAGGCAAAAGACTTCACGAATGCTGAGGAGTCAATGAATTTGGATCACAAGGATGTCAGAGCTTCCCTATTGATAGACACTTGACATTCTGATACACCACGTAAGTTGGTACAATATTGGAATAGATCAGGGTCTCCATATATAGTAATCTTAGTTCCCTCAAATGGAAACTTCAAACATTGGTGATAGGTGGAGGGGACGGCTTTCAATGCATGGATCCAAGGTTGATTCAGTAAAATGTTGTATGGGAGGTCCAAATCTAGAACTTGACAAGTGGTTTTGACAATGACTAGCCCGATCTAAATTGGGAGTGTAATTACGCCTTAAGAGGAACATTCTTCATCATCATATTCCTTGATAACAATGCTTCTTGTGGCATCTATGCAAGCATCATAAAATCCTAGTGCCTTGACCAATTTTAAGGAACATATATTTAGTCTCGCTCTGCCATCTACTAAGACTCGTCTGAACTTGTGTCTATGAACAAGAACTTTGATATCAAAGGGCATCATTATGGTTGGATTTGGATGAAGAATAGTCTTGGTCAAAAAATGTGATATGGTGGGGAATCATGAGATATCCTACCATGGATTTGAATTGGCTGACATCAATATCTTGGGAAACAAATGATTCTTGTAATGTTTTATCTAGGATGGCCTTATGGGTAGGCAAGATGTGTAACAACTCAAGAATAGAGATTTGTGTGGGTGTTTTTCCAAGTTGGTCAATAAGATTAAAGTTTCCTTTAGGTTGGGATTTCTTGTTTTGTAGATACGATTGCGACTATGAAGTGGACGAGCCAGTTATTGTTACCTTTGGTTTTCTAGGGGGAGGAGGGCAAACTATGGTGACCTTTCTAGTGTAGGTGATGACATTTCATTCAGGGGCCTTTCTGACGGTGATTGTATAGACATGTTCATCAGTTCTTCTAATGTGATGTATGATAGGTCCCCCATAATAGTCATATCCAATATAGGCATAGTTGGCTCAATAATTGTTATTTTTATTTGATGTATAAGGGTTTCTAGAACCATGATCCTATAGTGGGTTTTTGTGTATTGTATGATCTGCATTAGAAGAAAATTGTGGTCCACCAAATTCAATGATACATTATCAATAAGGTCTTGTACCATATTTTTCAATTGTTTACAAGAAGAAGTTTTATGTCCTTTTATTTGATGAAAGTCGCAAAATTAATTATCATCTGACCAAGATGTTTTAAACTTCCTAGGGTCATATGGTTTGGGGTCTCAAGTATGATGACACCATTTTGAAGGAATTTATTGAGAACTTCTTCAATAGGCTCACCCAAGGGGGTGTATGTACATCCTCTAGGGAATTGTCTTGGTTGTCTAGGCTACCTTCAATTTTGATTGTTTTGATTTCCTTGGTTATTCTAATTTTTCTGGATAGCATTAGTAGCATAGGTTCATGTCATCATCTATGTGTTTTGTGGTTGTGTCCCTTTTAGGGTAATCATCAGACCCATAGTGTTGACAACCTTAGCATTGACTACACCATCATTGGTGACATGTTTTTTCTTAACCTTGAATTTAGTTTTGTCAGTAGAAGGAGGGTTTGCATTTGTGTTTTTGGGACCATATTTTAGTCTTCCTTCAACAATGAGGGCTTGTTCAACTAGGTCCCAAAAATTTGTGCAACAATGAATAGGAAAGCCATTTTTTAGTGGTCCCATTAACATTTGTACGAACATGTCAAATTTTTATTTTTCAGGTATGTCTATATGACAGTGACTTGCTAGGCCCCTCCATTTTTGAAAGAATGGTAAAAAGGTTTCACCTAAATCTTCTTGTGTGAGTTGGCATAAGTTGGTAATGGAGGTGTTTGTGTCAATGTTGTATGTGTAATTTTTTATGAATTTTTCAGCAAGTTATTTCCATGATTGAATTCTAGGTTGCAGTGTATAGAACCATTCTAGGGCTAGTCCTACGAGGCTTTAGGAAATAGTCACATTAGATATGTGTGCTCATGAGAAATTTCCACACAAATTGTTACAAACTCTCTGATGTGGTCAAGTGGATTTGTTTTAGCCTTATATTTGTTGAAGTTTGTAGCCACATAACCATGTGGAAATGGTGGCATGTACAAAGTTGCATCAAAAGGATATGGACATAAGTCATATGGAATTTGTGTCTTCTTATCAGAGGTTTTCATATTTTCCATCTGTTTTGAAGATCATCCACTCTTGCTAGCAAGGCATGTACAATGGGATCATTGGTTGCCTGAAAGTAAGGTATGTTCTGATTATGTGTTTGCTAATATTCCCAGTTTTGAGTGGGAATTTATTGTTGAGTATGAATCTGGGATGAGTATGTGGGAATATGTGACCCAACCATTTTTTTTTGTATTTGAGGTCCCTAGCTTGCTTGATGTCCAAAGGTATGCAATTGTTGCATTATTTGAGTGCCTTGTGCATGTTGAAATAATTTCTCGTGTGGCATGGTACTGTTAGGTCCTTCAAAGTTCCCATGTGGTATATGTGTATTTTTCCCTTGTCCATGTAGGATGTTCATTTGTGATGATGTGTTAATGTTGTGTTGAGGTCCTTGAATAAAAAAATGTCATGAGTTTCATCCAAAGGGATTAAATAGGGTTCCACTATGAGGATGTGATGAAGATTCTCCCATTGTCATAGATAAAGAGACAAACATGGGATTTGAGGAAGTGGTGCCTATTGATGTGGACACAAAGGTGACTCCTATCATTTGTGAAGATGATGTGGACATTGTAGGCATGGACTATGAAAAGGTAGCTCCTATCATTTGTGAAGATGATGTGGACATTGTAGGCATAGTCATAGTAGATGTTCCTCCTGTTGATGTTGTGTTGGTTGAAGAGGAGGTGTTTTGATTTATGGTGCCACTAGATGTCACATTAATAGTGGTAGTGACAACTTGCATAGTAATGACAATGTTATTGGTCAAGGTATTGTTCTTGTCATGTTGGGATGTGTTTTTTGTCATATTATTAGGAGAGATAGGTCATATGGTATTAATGTCAAAGCCTTTTCATAATCTTGCACCTTGGTCTAAGAGCATAGCGAGGTATCACTCAAGAACATTTAAGACCAAGTCTTCCACAAATGAAGCGACTTCAAGATTTTGGGTTGTTGCCTCTAAGTTTTTAGTGTAGACTTGTCCATTTTGGTCTCTTTGTATGAATTGTTCAAAAAGTTGATTTTTAAATGAAGTTGACATGTTCATGGAAGATTGTGCATTTAAATTGCCAAACGGGTCGTCAAAAATCTAGTCATTGGAATTGGTGTTGATGTTGGTGTTTTCAAAGTCTTGTCCAAAGTCTGCCATTTGTTTTTTCTTTCATTGAAGTCTTGTTTCTACCATCAAAATAAATTTCTCAAATGAAGATAATGACCATGCGAGTATGACACTAGTCTATTTTTTTGTCTTTTTGTGCATTAAAGGTTGATGATGCAATGAGAAGATAATGTTTTCCTAAGGAGATGTGTAATGCTGAAAAGCTAAAGTGATGATTATAACTAGGATGATGATGATGACAAGGTGAAAAATAAGGACTAAGATAATTATGTTGACTAAAAGGGCACTAATACAAAGTCTAGGTTCATGATGATGACTATGATGAATAATATTTTTGTATTTTTGGCTATAAAGTATGCAAGGTATAAACTAGAATGCAATTTGGAGAAAAGGATACCTAAACACTCTAAGCTTAGTCTTTTTTTTTTTATATTGGTTACCAAAGGACTTGTTGAAAATGAAAAATTGACAAGGTCAAGATGACTAGTGAGTTTTCCTAACTAGACTGTTGAGTTGGAAATTCTCATAAAGGGGACAATGACCAAAAAAATGAATGATGATTAAGTCCAAGATAACCCAATTTTGAAAGCAATGATTTTGAAAATTGTGATGAGGTTAACCTAATCCAAAGTATGCAAAGATGAAAACCTAGGGTCAAGCTAATGCCAAAAATTATGATTATGAAACATAATGGATGAAATCAAAAATTTGAAAGTTTAATCCTAGGGTAAAAAATACAAAGTAATGGTTGAATGATAAAAAATTTGGGTAGTTTCAAGGTTATTTTCTAATAGAATCCTCTTGGAAAATGTGTTTGACAATAGGCTGATAGTGTTTGGACTCAAATTCGACTTTGTATCAAGGTTTTATTTCTGTTAGGCAAATGTGTCATTTGAGGCCTCAGATGCGTCATAATATTCATTTATTTAAATGCATCACTAATTCTCTAATGTCTTTCCATAATTAAATAAATTCCTAAATTTATTTAATTATATTGGTCCATTAATTCTTCCTAATTATTTAAATAAATAAATTTTATTTATTTATTTAAATACACCATTAATTCCTAATATCTTCTCATAATTTAATAAATTCTTTAATTCATTTAATTATTGTCCACCTTAGCATTTTCCCCATTTAAAATAAAATTATTTATTTAAAATGGTCCCACTTTCTAATTTTCCCTCTTTTAGTAAATAATTCAAATTAATTATTTACTATCACATGAACCCACCATTTTGAATTAAATTTCCTCCATTAATTATTTGATTTTACCTCTCTTTTTTTTTGTGCCATCCTTATCCCTTTGTCACATGCATTTTCAACCTTTGCTTTTATTTTCTAAAATAAAATCTTATCCATTCATTTCAAATTTACCCTAATATTGCCTTAACCCTAATTGTGGGTTGTCACATTCAATTTTGTCCATTGATTCTAGGGAATTTTTCAATCTTCAATCTTGGCCATCCATCCAAAATTGCATTTTCTATAAAATGGCAATATTGGTCTCATTTGCACATCTCTTAATCTCTTACTCTCTTGGCATTTACATCTCATGCTCTTGCGATCTCATGACATTTTAGCTTCTTACATTTGTCATCAAATCCTTCAACATTTTCTTTGGTCTTGGCATAGTCACATATTGCTCACACAAAATCTGAGGGAAAACTACATATTACAACAAATAGAGAAGGTATAATGGAGGTAAAGCATGGAGGTTGAAGACTCAAGGTGATATCTCTCTTTGTTTTCATGCTTTCCTCCTATGCACTTCATTATTTACTTTGGTTATTTATTTATTTATTCATTAATCTACTAACCTAGATATTTTCCATAGTTACACTGGTGAACCCGACACCAAAATCACATTAATAGTTTTTTGAGACACAAACATTCTATCATGATGCATTTTCTTTACAGAGTGATGCATTTTCCATCCCAAGATGCATATGATTCAAAAAAATTTGCATTTTCTCTGTTGTGATGCATCTGAGAACCTGAATGACACATTTGAAGATCAAGACACATTCGCTCTACATATTGATGCATCTAAGTAGTAAATTCTAGTGTACATACCTAAGACACATTTGCTTTGCATAATGCTACATTTGACTGGTAAAATTTTCCCTTCAAATTTTACAAAAAAAATCCAAATTTCTATTTTTCATTAGATAGTTTAGAAGTTTTTGGATTACTAATTTTATGTTTCTAGCTTGTGGTGAGGAGTCTAACCTTGTTTTGTTGATTTATTATCACATTTTCAATTCCTTAAGAAAATAATCAACAAAAAAAATTGCATTTCACATTCATATGGTTAAAATTTACATGCATTCTCATGTCATGGGCTTAAAATGAAGACAATCATGCATTGAAACTCATATGGTTAAAATGAATATGCATTCTTACATCATGGGTTTAAAATGAACTTTGTATTTCACACTTCAAGTTAAAAGTTTAAAAAGAAAAAAGTGTCTTAAGTGTCTTCCTCACATTATAGTTTTGGTAACTAAAATTCACAAGTGTCTTCAATTTTGTGTCACCTTGATTCAATACTAGAAGTACGCTATGTTGGCTTCTTTTATGGCTTTTTTTCCTTGATGTAAAAATTGGTTATGCATTGGCATTGGCTACATTTGTTGGTTGGAATCTTTGTTTACATCTGATGATATCTTCAGTGGCTTGTTTAGTTGTATTGGTGATGATCTCAATTTAGTTTGGATACTCTTGCGTTATTCATTTTTTGTTACTTTGGTTGGACTAATCCTTTTGGATACATGTCCAATTCATTTAGACATGGGTTTGTCTTCATTTGTAGATGTTCATCACATTTGGTTTTCAAGTGATTACTCATTTTTCATATGATATTCAATTATCATTGAACTTTCACATAACACTCTATTGGAGGTAAAGCCACACATGGCTTTGACTTGGAATTGTTAGTAATCAGGTTCTTCATATTTCACATGAGATATGGTTTACATTGTATATCACACATAGTGTATTTTGACCTACACTCAAGCTTACCCTATTACATATAGTTCGTTTGAAATTTTATTTGTATCGACTTTGATATTTCTTATCTTAGATAGTCAACATTGGTTATCACATTGGCACTATGTTTATTTGTGCTGAATTAGCATAAAGCATATGATACTTTGTCTTGGACAATTGTTTGTTTGTATTTTCTACATGGTATCATCTTTTACATGGCATAGTCAATGTATTGCTTTGTTGTATCATAAACAAGACTTGGACAGTCGACTCAACATATACATGGTCAAGCTATCACACACAAAGGTCATAATTGAAGGAAAAGAATGACAATTTATTGTTCATGACTCATGTGGACAATAATATACATGTGAATAGTGTGACTTGGCAATTGAGTTGGTAATTATGTTGTCAGTGGTTTTAGACATGCACATGGATTTCAAATGTTATAGAATATCATTTAATTTGGATTTGAAATCATTATGAACTTGAGTATAGTATTCGATTGACAGAAGGGATAGGGAAAAAAGAGTTTTGTAATTATCATTTGGCTAAAGGTGAAATCTTAGCCACCACCCTAAAATTGCAAACCCAGTATTGAGACTTTGGTGAACTCTTGCTCGAGCTAGTTGGAATGAAGGAAGGAGTAGTAAGGTAGTTGTTTGACTCATAGCTAGAAATGAAGGTATTCTTGGTAGATGGTATATGAGATTTTTGTTTGGTATTTGGGCAGCGTAAAATGAGGTAAAATTTTGATAATATCTTTGTCATTTTGAAATGAAGATTGCAAAATAGTTTTTTAGTGAAAGGAAAATGGTAAATTTTTTTAGTTTTCTCTCATTTTTCTTCTAGTTCAGCATTTTGAAAATGGTAAATAACTTCAGTGCATTCTTTTATTCATTTAAAAGGTTTTTCGAAAGGAAATACAAAATCAATTATAGATAACTGCATTTCAGTTTTGGTTAACCCAATTTTGAGCTCAAGAGTTTTGATGATTTAAAAAAGTTTTGTTGTTTATTTAAGCATGGATTTTAGCCATTTCTCCATGATAGAGATATTTAAAAGGGAAAAAAAGAGTTATTATTGTTCTAAAAAGAAAAAAAATGCTATCATTATAAAGGGATTTATCAAAATAGAGTAACCCTCTGAATCATTCATGTTTAAGTTATGAAAGGGGTTGGTGCTCTTGAAATTTTGGAGTTGGCTCTCCTGATTGAGTTGGTGCTCTAAATAATAAAAGGAATTATTTGAGTGGTTTTTTATACCCCAAGAGGGTTTTTCCATTCAGGAAAAATCTGGTGTAATGTGATGTGTTTTGTGAGTGTTCAAATTAGTCTGCATTATTGTCATTACTTGATCAATTGCATAATTCTTGTCATATCTATTAGTTGCTTAAAATAATCTTTCTGCAATGAAAAACACTTGTTCAAATGTTTGAGTAACAAATATGTTGTCATAAAGTATGTGTGTCTCAATGAAAAACTATGATATCTGAAGCAAAAATTTATTTGTGAATCCTCCATTGTTATCATTGTTTCATGCTATCATTGCATATAGTTTGTTAAAAAAAAAAAGTCATGTTATTGGGCTTCTTGAATTTTTTTAATTTGTGACTTTTTTTTAATCACTGATTCACCCCCCCCCCCCTTAGTGATTCTTTTCTTTCAACAAGTGGTATCAAAGTGTAGGGTCCCCATATAGGTCTAACCACCTTGGATTGTTCTTGGTCCTGAAATCTATCAAACGTGTCACATGCTAAAGAAGGAAGTTATGTCTCTTGGGATCCACTGTTTGATGGTACAAACTATGTGTTTTGGAATATTAGAATGGAAACACATCTACTGTCAATTGATGTTGATGTTTGGACATTGTAGAAGAATGAGATATTGTTCCTTCCAAAATTCCCACTGATACTACTAAAAATGAGAAGTATGAAACAAATGTAAGAGAAAAACATGCTCTCTTATGTGGGTTAACTAAAGATGTGTTTTTCAAGATTATGCAATGAAAATTTGGGAAAAACTTGAAAATATTTATCAAGGAAATGAAAAGGTTAAACATTCTAAAATTTTGACTCTCAAAGCTCAATTTGAGGAAATGAAAATGAATGAAAATGAAAAAGTTGCTGAATACTTTCTAAGAATAGATGAAGTTGTCAATGCAATGAGAGGTCTAGGTCAAGAAGTTTATGAATCTCTTGTTGTTCAAAAGGTCATTAGAACACTGCCTACTAAATATGAGATTAAGGTCTCTACCCTTGAAGAGAAGAAGCACTTTGACAAGATGAAACTAGATGATTTACAAGGAATTCTTACTACTTTTGACATGAGAAAAAGTAAGAATACTTTATTAGGAAAAGAAACAACTTTCAAGGATGAAAAGAAAGAAGATCTTGTAGATAGTGAGTTAGAAGATTCTAATTCAAAAGAATCTAACTTTGTTAGAAAACTTAAAAAAGGATCTAGCAAATACAAAGGAAATTTCCTTTTAAGTGCTTTAATTGTGGCAAGATTAGGCAATTTGGAGCCAAATGTCCTTATGGAGAACAAAATTCTGATGATGAGAAACCTAATAAAAAAACAAAAAGAAGGTATATAAACCTAAGAGGAAGTTAAATTTCAAAAATAAGAAGAGTCTCTTCTCAAAAGATGTGTCAAATAGTGAAAAATAAGATGACACAGATGAAGAGGAGGAGATCTTATTCATGGTTGAAGTTAAACAACCAGTAGTTGCAAATGACAAAGATGCTCCACAAGAGGGAGAAATTGATTTAGAATGTGAACTGAAATGTGCATTAAAATAAATCAAAATATTAAAAAGAAAACTTGCTCAAGAACAAAAACCAAATCAAGAAGAGACAGTCTCTTTGAAGACTCAAGTTGGAGAGTCTAAAAGAATTGAAGATTGTCTTAAAATAATAGTGAGTTCCAAAGACAAAGAAATTCAAAAATTGGAACAATAATTTGTTTTTCTTAGAAAGAAAATTGAAGGATTTGAAAGTACTCTAAAACTCAATGATGCTCTCAAAAAAAAAATGTTAAATAAAGATAAACTAGAGTAGGATTTGAAAAGGGTGAGTGTTCAAAAGACACTCCTAATAGGAACTCCAAATAAAATCACTTTGAATCTAAGAAGACCCTTGCAAATAGATCAATGTAGTTCATATTTAATCCTTACTTTGATGGCTATTGCTTCTTTTGCAACAAATTTGGTCACAAAGTAAGTACTTGTAGATTTATGGCTCCAAGAATTCCAAGGTTTGGACACAAAAAATACTATGGCTTTTTAAATCAAGTTAGATGCTTCAAATTCAACACCTTGGGGCATACCGCCAAACAATGCAAAGTTGATTTGCAACAATAGAATACTAAAACTATTCAGAAGCATAAATTTGTGAAAGGCACATAGCAATAAATGTTGGTTCAAACTTCCTTCCATACCAAAAAGAAAGATACATGGGTTTTAGAAAGTGGTTTTTCAAACCATATGATGGGAGATAAAAACAAGTTCACCAAACTTGAAGACTATGTTGGTGGATATGTAAAATTTAGTGATAACACTGGTATACAAATTAAGGGAAAAGGTTCACTTCTGCTAAGCAAGCACACACCAATTTATGATGTGTATTATGTGGAAGATTTGAAACATAATTTACTTAGTGTTAGAAAAATATGTGATAATGGATGTCATTCTATGTTTTCTTCATAGGGATGTGAGATCAAAAATGGATCTACAAAGATAGTTGCAATAGGAAGAAGGACCAAAGGTAATGTTTATAACCTTCTATATACTTCTAGTAATGATAACAATGAAGGAATGTGCTTAATGGGTCAGGTAGTAGAAATTTGAATATGGTACAAAAGACTAGGGAACATAAAATTTGATAATTTGGTTAAAATAAGTAAAAACTAGAATGTTAGAGGCTTACCAGTTCTTAACAAACCATAAAATATTGTGTGTAAAGAATGCTTGAGTGGTAAACAACATAAAGGCTAGTTTTAAATCAAAGGAATATTCCTCTACTAAGCCTTTGTAGTTAGTTCACATAGATGTATGTGGTCCAACTAGAACTAGATCAATTAATGGTGAAAAATATTTCATGTTGTTTGTAGATGGTTACACAAGAATGGTTTGGGTCACTTTTCTTAAACATAAGTCAGAAGCATTTGAAAGGTTCAAAATCTTTCAGAAAATGGTACAAAAGGAATCTAACTTGAAACTTAAATGTCTAAGATCTAACAAGGGAGGTGAGTTCACCTCTTAGGAATTTGTTGATTATTGTGAACAACATGGTATAAAAAGACAATATGCAGCTTGTAGAACACCTCAACAAAATGGGGTGGTTGAACAAAAGAACAAAACTATGAAAGAAATGGCTAGAACTATGTTGGATGAAGCCAAACTGCTAGATATGTACTAGAAATAGGTTGTCCATACAACCATATATATCTTAAATAGAGTGCAACTTAGGGTGAAAACAAAATACACACCTTATGAACTTTGGTATTGTAAGACTGCTTCTATAAAACATTTCAAAAATTTTGGCAGCAAATGTTTTATTAGAAAAGATGATGATAATTTAGGCAGTTTTCAATCAAGAAGTGATGAAGGTATATTCTTGGGATATTCCACTCAGAGTAAAGCCTATATGTGTCTAAACAAAATCTTAACAAGATTGTTGAAATTGTTAATTAAAAAGTTGATGAAAGGCCATTCTTTGAATCTAATGTTGTGCAAGCCAATGATGAAGAAACAAAATTAGAACTTGAAATAATTAATAAAGGAAATGGGACAAGTCCTATATCTAAATATTCATCAAAACCTGATGAACTTGCAGAAGATGAGATAACAAATAATGCTATATCCAAACCAACTTTGAAATCTATTGGTAAACATTATCCTCAAAATCAGATCATTAGGGACAAGAATGTAGGAGTTCAAACAAGAAGGAAATTTGCATAGCTTGAAGAGAAAGCTCAAATGATAGAACATTTCTACCTTGTCACTGAATTTGAGCCAAAGAATTGTGATGAATCTCTTTCAGATGAATGTTGGGTCAAAGCTATGCAAGAAGAGATTGATTCAATTGAGAAAAATTAGATTTGGGAGTTAGTTCCAAGACTTGAGGACAAAAATGTCATTGGTGGAAAATGGTTCTATAGGAACAAGCTTGATGAAAGTGGTAAGGTTGTACGCAACAAAGCAAGATTTTTTTGCAAAGGTTATACTCAAAAAGGAGGTATTGAATCTAGTGAAGCCTTTGCACCTATTGCTCAGCTTGAATCTATTAGAATATTCCTAGCATATTCTATTTTCAAAAACTTTATTGTTTATCAAATGGATGTCAAAACTGTTTTTCTAAATGGATATTTGAATGAGGAGGTTTACATGGAACAACTGGAAGGGTTTGTTTACAAAGACAAACTTAACCATGTTTACAGGTTGAAAAGGGTTTTATATGTCCTAAAACAGGCACCTAGGGCTTGATATTCTAGACTAGACAATAACTTAACCTCAAAAGGTTTCATCAAAGGTGGAGTTGACAACAATCTCTATGTCAAAGTTGAAGGTACTAATATTTTGGTTGTTGAAGTTTATGTGGATGATATTATCTTTGGCTGCAATAAAAATGCTTTGACTAAAAATTTCTCTTGCATTATGGAATCTGAATTTGAAACATCCATGTTGGGGGAGTTAACATTTTTTCTTGGTCTTCAAGTTTCTCAACTAGAACATGGTATATTTCTCTCTAAAACTAAATATTCTAGAGAAATGTTAAAGAAATTTCAAATGGAAGGTTGCAAACCTATTAGTACACCAATGGTTACAAGGTGTAAATTAACCAAAACTAATGATTCACTTGATGCAAATCAATCTAAGTATAGGTCAATGATGGGTAGTGCCTCTAGGCCTAATATAATGCAGGCAATTTGCATGGTTGCAAGATTTCAAGCAACCCCTTAAGAATCTCACGTTATGGCTGTCAAAAGAATTTTCAAGTATATATATAGGGTGCACTTGACTATGGTCTTTGGTATCCTAGAAGCAATGAATTTTCTTTGATTGCTTATACAGATGCTGACTGGGATGGTTGCTTGGATGATAGAAGAAGCACCAGTGGTGTTGCATTCTTTCTTGGTGATAGATTGGTTGCTTGGCACGACAAAAAATAGGAATGCATCTCTCTCTCTCTACATCTAAGGTAGAATATATAGCAGCCACATCTTGTACTCAATTGCTCTAGATGGCTCAAACATTGTCTGATATGGGTATACAAGTTTCTAAACCTATTCCTATCTTATGTGATAACACTAGTGCAATCAATATTTCCAAAAAAATTGTTATGCACTATCACAAAAAACACATTGCTATTAAATTTCATTTTCTCCATGAAAAGGTGTTGGCTAATGAAGTATGTTTACAGTTTATTGCTTCTCAAGAGCAGGTTGCTAATATTTTTACTAAGCCTTTATCTAAATAAGTATTTGAAAGGCTAAGATTAATATTGGGAGATGTCTCTCAGTATTTAATTCATTATTCTAATCAATATTGGCTATGGTGGATCTTTTTTCTTCCTTGTGCTTCAGTCACAACTCTCTTCAATTGTTTCTGTATTTGTGTTTGTAGCAAGATTCATTCGTTATTTGGATTTCAGTTGCTTTTCTAATACCCCCCCCTATTCTCTACTATTCTTCCTTTGTCCTTGTGACAAAAAATGGGAGGAAATGATGGTCCAGTGGTTCATATGGCTAAGTTTTTCCATTAAGGACAAAGGGGGAGTTTGTTGGCTTCTTTTGTGGCTTTTTTTCCTTGATGTCAAAATTGGTTATGCATTGGAATTGGCAACATGTGTTGGTTGGCATCTTGGTTTACATTTGATGATATCTTTAGTGCTTTGTTTAGTTGTATTGGGGATGATTTTAGTTTAGTTTGGATACTCTTGCATTATTCATTTTTTGTTACTTTGGTTGGACTAATCCTTTTGGATACATGTTCAATTCATTTAGATAGGGGTTTTTCTTCATTTTTAGATGTTTATCACATTTTTTTTTCAGGTTATTACTCATTTTTCATATGATATTCAATTATCATTGAACTTTCACATAACACTCTATTAGAGGTAAAGCCACACATGGCTTTGACTTGGCATTGTTAGTAATCAGGTTCTTCACATTTCACATGAGATATGGTTTAAACTTTATATCACACATAGTGTATTTTGACCTACACTCGAGCTTACCATATTACATATAGTTCATTTGAACTTTAATTTGTATCAGCTTTGATATTTCTTATCTTAGACAGTTGACATTGGTTATCACATTGGCACTATGCTTATTTGTGTCAGCTTAGCATAAAGTATATGATACTTTGTCTTGGACAATCATTTTTTTTATTGTCTACATGGTATCATCTTTTACTTGGCACACTTGATGTATTGCTTTGTGGTATCATATACAAGACTTGGACAGTCAACTCAATATAACATGGTCAAGCTGTCACACAAAAAGGTCATAATTGAAGGTAGAGAATGACATGGCATTGTTCATGACTCACGTGGACAATAATATACATGTGAATAGTGTGACTTGGAAATTGAGTTGGTAATTGTGTTGTTGGTAGTTTTAGACATGCAAACGAATTTCAAATGTTATAGAATATCATTTAATTTGGATTTGAAATCATTATGAACTTGAGTATAGTATTTGATTGAAAGAAGGGATAGGGAAAAAATATTTTTGTAATTATCATTTGGCTAAAGATGAGATTTTAGCCATCTTAAAATTGCAGTGCCATCATTGAGACTTTGGTGAACTCTTACTTGAGCTAGTTGGAATGAAGGAAGGAGTAGTAAGGTAGTTTTTTGACTTGTAGCTAGAAATGAAGGTATTCTTAGCAGATTGTATGACAATTTTTTTTGATATTTGATAAACATAAAATGAGGTAAAATATTGAAAAAATCTTTGTCATTTTGAAATGAAGATTGCAAAACGGTTTTTTAGTGAAAGAAAAATGGTAAATGTTTTTTAGTTTTCTCTCATTTTTCTTCTGGTTCAGTATTTCAAAAATGGTAAATAATTTTAGTGCATTCTTTTATTCATTTAAAAGGTTTTTTGAAAGGAAATACAAAATTAGTTATAGATAACTGAGTTTCAGTTTTGGTTAACTTGACTTTGAGCTTGAGAGTTTTGATGATTTACACAAGTTTCTTTTTTCTATTTAAGCATGGATTTTAGCCATTGATTGGTGATAGAGAGATTTGAAAGGGAAAAACAAAGTTATTTTTTTTCTAAAAAGGAAAAAATGCTATCATTGTAAAGGGCTTTATCAAAATAGAGTAACCTTTTGAATCATTCATGTTTAAGTTATGAAAGGGGTTGGTGCTCCTAAATTGTAAAGAGTTGGTGCTCTTGTAATGTTGGAGTTGGTGCTCTTGATTGAATTGGTGCTCTAAATAATAAAAGGAATTATTTGAGTGGTTTTTTATACCCCAAGAGGGTTTTTCCACTTAGGACAAATTTGGTGTAATGTAATCTGTTTTGTGATTGCTCAAATTGGTCTGCATTATTTTCATTACTTGATCAATTGCATAATTCTTTTCATATCTATTAGTTGCTTAAAATAATCTTTCTACAATCAAAATCACTTGTTCAAATTTTTTAGTAACAAATCTATTGTCATAAAGTATGTGTGTCTCAATGACAATCTCTGGTATCTAAACCAAACATTTATTTGTGAATCTTGCATTGTTATCATTGTTTCATGTTATCACTGCATATAGTTGTTCAAAAACAAAGTCTTGTTATTGGCCTTCTTGAAATTTTTTAATTTGTGACTATTTTTGAAACACTAATTCACCCCCCCTCTGAGTGATTATTTTCTTTCAACATCCTCTCCCCTTGTGCACTTGTATGATCTTGGGTGCAAGAGAAACTATTATTGACTCTAGGAATTGGGCCTTCCTTGGTGGGAAAAAGTACTCGTCCCCAAGGTGACTCAAATTGGCAACATAGCTCTTTATTCGAGGTACCCCTGACTGGTATATAAATGTGAATCCTAATGGAAAACTTGGGATTATGAGTGTAGATGTGTCACATGAACAAGTGAACTCCCCAAAACCCTATTGAGTGTAACCTCTGTAGGCTAAAGTTCCTCCTTATTAGATCTTGCCCCATGTGTGGCCACTTGAATGGGGTCCTGAACTAAAAACCTTTGTGTAGTTTCCAAAATCCCATCTATTTGCTAGTGCAACAACGGTTGTTGTGAAGGCATCCACATTTTCACAGTTCTTAGTAGAGATGATCAACCTGCTATGGGATATTTATGGGGGATGGAAGCTTGGTTGGCCCGAAGAAGTGAGTGTCGAGGATGGGAGCCATTATAGCCAAGATTTTGGATTCATTTGCTAAGAATAAGTGTGGTTGGGGAAAGCCACATGGAATCTAGCAAATATTGTCCTTGCCTAACCTAGGATTTTGCTTGTCTTCATTGTGCATGATTTCAAATTTTCAAAGACAATATTTTGTGCTTTCCAAGTGTTTTATGAAGAAATTAAGAAAAATAAACACTTTTCACAGATTTAGAAACAATCATTCAATTTGAAACAATTTAGAATTTTTTTCCAAAATTGGAAACAAACTAGACTCATTCTGTTGCAATGCATTTGCTAAAATGCATTCACTTTTTGTACCACATTTGAAATTTTATGCAATGCATCCACTTTGATAAGATGCATTTACTATTCTATGTGATGTATTTGCATGTCCTACATCAAATTTACTTAATAGAACACCACATTCACTTTCTTAAGCTACATTTTCTACCTATAAAGTCACATTCACTGAATTTGTGACACATCTGCCAAACTACAATGCATCTGTGACCTAGAACCACACATTTGCTTGGCAGAAACAAAATTAGTGCTGTAGTCTAAAATTCAAGACCAAGCTTGCTTGATCTAATATCAAACATCTTTTTCTAGTAGCTCCTCTATGAAAAACCAAAAATAAAGTTTCTCAAATCATCCATTATTTGCATCTTTAGCTTGCATTTACCCATAGGTCCAAACTTGCAAAAATTTTAGTTGTGTTCTTAGAGTCCATTATATTCATTTTCAGTCATAAACCAGTCTTTAGGTCCTTTCATTTGCATATTTTGAATTGGGAAACCTACCATACTTTGTAAAATCATTTCCTTCAAGAGTAGGTTGGCATTGGACTTGGTCAACATTATTCCCCTTAGTCATTTTCCTTTTTGTGAGACTTTCCAAGTCAAAAGTCTAGTTAAGAAACCTCACTTTGTCATCTTGTATTATTTCCCTTTAGTCACATTAGTAAGTCCTTTGATGATCCAAATTGAGACATAGATCAAGCTTAGAGTGATTGAGTAACCTTTTCAAAATCGCTTAGACCTTTGCATTTCCATACCTTAGAACATTCAGTTCATCTTATTCTTGATTTTGCATATGTTATTCCTAATTTGAGAAATTCCTTATATGGTTGACGCTAGGCTTCAAAGAAAAAGAAGACAAATGGATAATTTTGGACAAGAGAACAACACTTATATCTTTTCTAATGACATGAATCAAAACCAAGACACATCCTTTATCAATCCTTTTAGTGAAATGAACATTCCATCTTCTTCACGTAATCCCTCTGAATCGTTCATGCATAAGGATGAACATGGGCATGTGTTTATGGAAGACCTAGAAGCCGACACACATAATCCTGACATGGCCTCCTTTGTGGAAGACTTATTCTTACATGACCCACAAAGATATCTAGCTATGCTTTTAGACAAAGGGAGTAAATTTCCACGTGGCCTTGACATTAACACTCTAAGGGAAACATCACCTAATCACAATGTCAATAACAACAATGAAAATAATATATCCAAAACAAGTCAACCGCAAAATAATGCAAACAATACTTTTTTAGGTGCCACTTCACAAATTGTCACAAGAACTATCAATACCACATCTAATGGCACATCTAATCAAAGAACCTCCAACTCAATTAATGCAACATCCATTGGAGGAACACCAACCATGTCACAATCCATGCCTACAATGCCAACAATGTCCTCACAATCAATAGGAGCTACCTTTGGATCCTCAACAATGGGGGAAAGCTCTTCAAACCCTCTATTTGGAGCTTCATCTAGTGCCATGGGAGCATCACCATCAAATCCTTTCATTGGGTCTTCATTCAATCCCTTTGGAGGAAGTAAACGATGTATGTTCATTTAAGGACCACAACCAAATGCCAACAATTCATCACAACTTAATACCAATACTTCCCAAGGGAAAAACACCAACATTCCCCATGGACAATTTTACCAATCTAGATAAGGAAATTAGATGACACAACATATGACCTCATTTGGGCACCAAAATATTCAAGGACAACACATCCCACAAATATCAACTAACATGGTGGGAGGACACATTCTCACATATGTATCACACATTCACACCCATCAACATGTCCCTAACCAAAACACACAATACCAACAACATTCAAATCAAAACATGTCATACATCTCATAGCAACACATCCCACAACAATATCAAAGTGCATCTTCACAACACATTGGCACTCATGGGATACCCATCACTCCCATGTGTGATGCAACAAATAATCCTATAATCGATTCCTTGACAACTCAAGTGGAAAAATTGAAAAAACAAATAGAGACTATGAAAATGTCCAATAAAAAGTCACACATGTCATATGATCTATTTACATACCCTTTTGACACAAGTATATACATGCCACCATTCCCTCCTGGATAGGTGGCACCAAATTTCACTAAATACAAAGACAAGACTAACCCACTTGAACACATTCAAGAATTGACAACCAATTGTGTGGACATTGCCTATGAACACACTTACTTGATGAGACTCTTCCCTAAGAGTCTCATAGGTCTTTCACTTGAATGGTTTTCCACTTTACAAAAGGGAATAAAATCATGGGATGAACTTGTAGATAAATTCATATGAAACTATGCCTATAACATTGACACAAATGTCTCCACCAACCTATGCACACTTACACAAGAAGAAGTTGGTGATACTTTCATTCCATTCTTCCAAAGATGGATAATTTTAGCAAGTCATTGCCATATTGACATACTAGAGAAAGAAAAAGTTGACATATTTATCCAAACACTCCTAGGCCCATTAAAATATGACTTGCAATTCCACTACTGCACAACCTTCACAGACCTAGTAAAAAAAGGTTTCCACCTTGAAAAGGCTCTTTCTGCTAAAGGAGAACTAAAATATGGCCCTACGAACATGAAAAAAACTCACCTATGGACAAAAAAAAATATTGAATCAAGAATAAACATGTTACCAATGATGGCGTTGTTGACACTAAGGCAGTAAACACAAGTCTTGTACCTACTCTTAAAGGAGCTCCATTACAAAACACACCATTTTTCACACCAAAACTTGTTTCCAATGCAATCCAAAATAATCAAAACATTCAAAACAATCAAAGCAATCAAAACAAAGGGCAACCCTGTCAAACAAGAAAATTACCAAAAATACATACATATACTCCCTTAGGGGAACCAATCGAAGATGTCCTTAAGAAGCTCCTTCAAAATGGTCTTATCACACTAGAGAACCCTAAGCCATATGATCCAGGATAGTTTAAGCCATCATGGTGGGATGAAAATTATTTTTATGATTACCACTATGCTAAAGGACATAAAACCTCCTCTTGTCAACAACTAAGAAATCTTGTACAAGACTGCATTGAAAATCACACCATTGAATTGGGTGGAAAACAATTTACTTTAAATGTGGACCATACAATTCACAAGAACCCACTACAGGACCATGGTTCAAATAAATCCTCTATGTCAGGTCCCAAGACCAATAATAATCAAGCCAATTACACTAGCACCGCCTTTGACTACTCCGGTGGAACCATTATTAACCATGTCTAAGTAGCTGATGAATACATCAATACGATTACTGTCAAGAGAGTACATGAATGTAATGTCACTACCTATGGTCAAAAAATCACCATAGTTGGTCCTCCTCCACCTAGACAACCAAAAATCATGATACTTGGTCCATTTACCAAATAGTCACAACTTGGTCCATCTACCAAATAATTTCAAACTAAACGATAATTCAACCTCAACAACCAAATAGGAAAAACACTTGCTCAGATCTCTATACTTGAGCTGCTACACATTTCTCCTACACATAAGGTCATACTTGATAAAAATTTACAAGAGTCTTTTGTCCCTCATGACATTGATGTCAACCAGTTTGAAGCCATGGTGGGATACTTAACCACTCCTCAACACTTAACATTTTTAGACCAAGACTATTCATCACCAAAATCCAATCATAATGATGCATTACACATTGAGGGCTTTATCCATAAACATAAGGTCAGACGAGTTTTAGTAGATGGCCAAGTAGGATTGAGCATATGCTCCCTAAAACTAGTTAAGGCTCTAAGGTTCTCTAATGCTTGTGTAGACACTACCGAGAGTATTTTCATAAAGGCGTATGACAATGAAGAGCACTCCTCTTGGCGTATTATCACACTTCCTATCAGAATTGGGCCAGTTATTGTGGATACGACTTGTCAATTTCTAGATCTTGAATAACTATATAACATCTTACTTGGTCGACCATGAATTCACACCTTAAAATTTGTTCCATCCACCTACCATCAATGCTTGAAGTTCTCATTTGACGGCACTAAGATCACCATATATGGAGACTCTGATCCTTTTCAATATTGCACCAATCTAAGGATTATTTTAAAACATCAAGTTCCCATCAACTGAGAAGCTTTGAATCCCTCTTCTTCTAAATATGTTGGCCTGTCCACACTTGCCAAATCATCCACGTCCACTCCTTCCACCTTTACCACACCATCTCCCTTCATTCCAAAATTTGATCCTGATATCAAGATCCAGGACCAAGGTTGTGGGAAATATAAATTGAACACGACATATTGCATCACTAAGATACCTAAGTCTCTTAAGGTTTATGGTTGACCTTGTTTTAGAATGGAGTCTAAAAGAAATTTTGAGGTTCCTTTGACAAGGATTTTCATAAAATGGGTTGAAATGAACAATGAAGATATTTAAGACATATCAACTTGGATTTAAAAATATCTAGAAGATCTATCCCCATTACCAATCCAAATATATGGTAAAGGGTATGACATGGTGAAGGAACAAGGATATGACAGAACTAGTGGCCTTGGTAAACACCAAAAAGGAAAGCAAAAACCTATAATGATTTCACGAAGACCAAAGTATCTTGGGTTAGGGTTTGGGATACTTGAAATTGATGATCGACATACCAATAAACTTTCACATGAGAGCATAAATGCTTCAGAAAGTGTTGAGACTACTTAAGATTCCCTTACTGCAACTGACTCACATGAATGGGAATTTGGCTCCTAGTGATCCTTGAGTGACTATTGTCTTGATGAATTGTTCCTTGAACCTAGAGAACCTACTTATGAAGAAATATTTTGGCAAATGTTTAAGATTGATCCTACATAGAATAATGACAATCCCGAAATCCCAAGGACAAGAGAAGATTGGGATAGACTTTTTTTCCTAAGGAACAATGACAAGTTTTAATTTTCTTTTGACCCTATTGGCCTTCATCCTAACATACCTATTTGACCAACTGACTCTAATGATCATAATTTAGACTCATCTGACTCACCACATGACACTACCAATCGTAATGCTAGTCCATTTGTCCCTTATTTTGACAATGAGTATGAATCCTGTGAAGGAGAATACTGGATTGAATCCGACTGGGAGTTGAATGATGACAATTTATTTTTAAACCTCTCTGAATCTTTCTACATGCTTTTTGTGTCCTCCCCACCATTTACCAGTACTAATGATGGTATCTCCCTAGTCTACCCATATTAATTGATTAGGATCAACAAGGCCCACTAGTTATGGACATATTTCAAAATGATGAAGCCATTGCAAAATTCATCAGGTGACATGAGGGCATACCAAGTGGAGATCACAAGGTTGGATTTTCCATAGACCTAGATTGTGTAGCATACTTTGGGGAGACTATGTCATCCTATAGTCACAAAATTAAAAATAAAAATAAAACAAAAAATAACATGTCTTTAGGTGAAAATAAAAAGGCACCTTCTAAGGATAAAAAAGTAAAAATAAAGGACGTATCTATGGGTGAAAACCTCTTCGAGGTTCCCAAGAATGGAGGATTGGAATTTCTCCCAGTGACTCAAGAAAAATGGGAAATGCTTATAGAGGACACTATGGAAGTCAACATATCTACAACAAAAGATCCTAAAATGGTTCTCTTCATGGAAGCTTTGACAAAGGAAGAGAACCCTGAATTCCACAAATTCTTTTCAGAGTGTAAAATTAAATTTGCATGGTCATATGCCAACATGCCTAGGTTAGATCCAGAATTAGTCTTGTACCACTTGCCCTTACTTCTAGATGCCAAGCTAGTGAAATAGAAAATGCGTAAGATGCATCCTCAAATTGCATTGTTAGTCAAAGAAGAACTTAAGAAATTGCTAGATGTAGGATTCATACAATAAACAGACTATGCTAAATGGATATCCAATTTGGTACTTGTCACAAAGACGAATGGACAAATATGCATCTACACATAATTTCATGATTTGAACAAGGCATGTCCAAAGGAAAAATTTCCATTACCCAACATAGATATCATTGTTGACCTTACAACAAGATAAAATATGTTGTCCCTCATGGACAATTTCTCAGGTTATAATTATATGTCCTTGGGCTACATGCTATTGGAACGCCATGCCTTTTGGTCTCAAGAATGTAGGTGCCACTTATCAAAGATCCATGATGACAATATTCCATGACATGATGCATACTTTAATGGAAGATTATGTGGATGACCATTTGGAAAATTCTTTGGCACAAAAGGATCACTTGAATGTGTGAATATTTTTTTTTTAGGAGACTAGAAGACTATAAGGTCTATCTGAATCCTAAGAAATGTGTCTTTGGTGTGACATCAAGCAAAATATTGGGATATATAGTTTCTCGTAGAGGCATTGAATTCGATCCTACCAAAGTGAAAATCATACTAGACATGGCTCCTTCAGAAGGAATAAGTGAGCTTAAGAAATTGCAAGGTAGATTATAGTCTATCCAATGCTTCATCACACAACTAGTAGAAAAGTGTCACCCATTTTAGTATCTTCAATGCAAGGGAATTCCCTTTTTGTGGACTAATAAATGTCAAGAATCCTTTCAAAAAATAAATGACTACATATTGTCACCACCTGTCTTAATGCCACCCATCAAGGGAAAACTGTTGATTCTATACATTTTTGTAACAACTTCAGCACTGGGGGAATTGTTGGCACAAAATGATTACAATGAAAAGGAAAGGGAAAAATATTGCATCAATCATACACTAGTTGGATATGAGTTGAATTACACATCTATTTAATGTGCCTATATAGCGGTTGTCATTGCTACCCAGAAATTAAGACACTACATGCTGAATCACAAGACACATCTAGTGGGAAAGATTGATCCCCTAAAGTATCTCCTAAGTTGTGCAACATTGACAAGATGTTTGGAAAAATGGGTCATGATCTTGAGCAAGTACAACATATATTATGTGGAGTGAAAGGCCATAAAAGGAAAAACAATATTAGATCAACTAGAAGACACACCTATACAAGGTGATCACCCCTTAATAGCAGACTTTCCTAATGAGTACATATTTCATATAGAGCCTAAATTGCCATGGAAACTCTAATTTGATGGATCTCATACTAGTCACAGTTCAGGAGTAGGAATACTATTTATCACACCACAAGGTGACTCCATCCTTGAGTCATTCAACATTTCTTTTCCATGTACAAATAATGTTGCAAAATATGAGGCACTTGTCATTGGACTCAGAATGGTCATCAAATGGAAAATCAAAACACTTCATGTCAATGGATATTCTCAGTTGGTCATCAACCAAGTCAATGATGAATATGACACCAAAGACAAAAAATTAATGCCTTAAAAATGAATGGTCGACAAATTTTAGTCATACTTATAGATGCTGAATTTTGAACAAGTTCTTAGGGCACAAAATAAGGCAATAGATGCAATGGCCATAATTAGATCTCTCCTAGACATTCCAAGCAACATGCCTCAATTTGAATTCTTTGTGGAATAACTTCTGGTTCCTGCATATGACATTTTGAAGTCAGAAATGGTTTGCAAGCTTGTTGGTCCCAACTCACCATGGTTTCAAGACATATATAACTATCTCCAGTCTTAGAACCTTCCACTGAACTTATCTAGTAACCAATAAAAATCCTTTATCTATAAATCCACCCAATATACCATCATCAGTGACATGCTATACCATTGTAGCTTTGATAATACCCTTCTTTGATGTCTCAACATTGACAAAATAGGAACAACCTTATGTGAGGTTCATGAGGGTATATGTGGATCTCATTTGAGTGACCCTACCTTAGCTAAGAAGATCATGAGACTTGGGTATTACTATCCAACAATGGAAAAGGATGCACTTGAGTTTGTTAGGACATGTTGCCAATGTCAAATACATAGTGATTTGATTCATGCATCAACATAGAAAATTTGGTTGATTACTTCTCCTTGGCCCTTTGCACAGTGGGGACTTGACCTCATGGGAAAAATCCATTTTTCCTCTTCTAACGGCCACAAATTCATTATCACAGCCACTGAGTACATCACTAAGTGAATCAAATCCATCTCCCTCACATACATAACCGGAAAACAATTTTCCAAATTCATCCTCAACTACATCATCTACTAGTATGGTGTTATATAGTCCATCATCATAGACAACAATCATTCGTTCAAAAATTAGGATGTCTGTGAGCTTTGCACATGCTTCCATATCCAACATCATTTCTCCATGCCTTACTACCCCAAAGGAAATGGTCAAGATAAGACATCTAATAAGACAATAATCAAAATTCTTAAGAAGACAAGTCAATGACATTGGTCGTGACTAGCACATCCAACTTAACCCTACTCTATGGGCTTATCACACTAGCATCCATTCACCCACAGGAGCCACTCCAATTGCTTTAGTCTTTGGAGCCAAAGCCATCCTACCCATCGAGGTTGAAATTCCATCCTTAAGAGTCTCCATGAAGGGTCTAATTGATGACGAAGAATACAAATAGTCATGACTGGATGAATTGGAAATGATAGAGGAATGCAAACACAATGCTTTAAATCATTTACAATCATATTAGAATCATCTCTATTGCAGTTACAAAAAGAGATTCATGGTCAGAATGTTTGACATTGGCAACTTGGTCCTCATGCAAAATCCTAAGAATCAGTTTGATAGAGAAAAACCTGGCAAGTTTGAGCCCAATTGGCTAGGTCCTTACATCATCATGTCCTCTTTTGGTTTTGGTGCATATCAGCTAGCCACTCCAAATAGTGAACAACTGATAGAACCTATCAATAGTCTACATCTTCGAAAGTTCTATGCATAGCATCATATAGCTTGGTTGAAAACCATAAAAAATACCAAAAAAATTTAAAAATATAAAATATTGTCACCCTGATGAAAACCTAGAAAACAAGCGTCTTGGTTAACATCAAGTCCTACATATAATCCATCTGCCACCTCAAGCACATCCGTTTCATGTCATTTTCATGTCTCTCAAACTTGGTTAGTCCTAGACTTGACTAGGGGCAATCCCTTATCACCTGATTGGAGTGGGTATCGCACATGGTCCTGTCAATCAAAAAATGTCTTGAAAAAAACCTAAAAATTGAAAAACGTCCTGAAGAAATATAAAAAAAATAAAAATATGACAAAAACACAAAAAAAGAAGAGTTGTATCTTGTCAAGTTAGTCATGAGAGTTAGTCCATGACATAGTTGAACTAGGTTGTCTCTACGCATTTTCTACATTGGCAAGGCTGTCTATCGATGAGCCCTTAAGACATTATGTCATTTCTTTTAAGCTGGTCCAAAATAAAATCATGACCCAATCTTTGGTCATCAAGACAAATTCATTGGTCATGTCAAACTATGAGGTCTTTGAGTGTATGGCGTAGGCAAGGGCATCTGTTGATGAGCCCCTGAGGCCACACTAGGTTAGTCCATTAAGTTTCATGACACTACATAGGAACATACATCAAATGTTTTCAAGTCAAACAATTCATTCCAAAAAAAACTCCTAAAGAAAAATTTAATCATGTCAATTACATTAGAATGTCAACATGTGCACGTAGTCAAAATAGTCAAACTAGTCAAACTATCAATTTTTGGTTATTCTTCAAATGTGTCCTAGAAAACAACCCCCATCATTTATTTATGCCTTAGGATGTGTCCTTCCTAGGCATCATCATCATCATTTGGAATTTTGGAGGATCCTCATGACATTTGAGGATCGATCCTCTCAACATCGGTATCATTCAGGATGCATCCTTCCTAAATTTGGAAAATTTGGCATTCATCACCTCTATATCAACAAACCTGACATCTTAACATCATCAACCTTGGCATCTTGACATCAAAACACCTGACATTCAGACACACTTGGAAAATACTATCCTATCATTTTGTCCTTTCATTTTTCATCATGCTACTAGTTTCTCGAGGATGTCCTAACAAAAGGATTTAGAGAAGAAATGATATATAATGATGATTGGCTTGTCTATTCCTTTTTAGCCAGTCATGTTGCTAGTTCCTCGAGGGGTGATCCCACAATAGTGGTTTACAATTTCTAGCCAAACTAGACATTGAAATATTTTTTTCTAACTAAATCTTCACTTTCAGGCACCTATAGTGGCTAAATTTTGAGGAATTTGAAGATGATGCAAACTAGAGTTTTGTGAATTTTTTTCTATAGATTCTAAATATATTTTTTCAATTTTTTTGGAATCAGATTGCACTTCTTTTTCCATCTCCCTGAAAACTTTTTTTTCATAAACAACATTTTCAGAGGACACTCACCGTATAACATATAATTTTTTCCATGAAGGATAAAATTCTAATTCTTTTGAATTTATATTTGTAACTCTGATATATAGTGCTTCCACTTAGTTAGATAGTGTTTTATTGAATATTTTTCCTTAGTCAAGTTCCAAAGTCAAACCAATTATAATTCAAACATAGGTGGACCATAACGCGAATTTTTTGTATGTATCGAATTCAATTTTTTTTTTGTTCGATCAAGGACTTCAATATATGGTACACTCATATTTTTCAATTTTTTTTATGATCTTTTATTTTTCCACGTGTAGAACAAAGAGCTTGATTTTCAGTGAAAAACCTACATTCACAAGAAATAAAAATAAATATAATAATAAGATTAAATTTCTTTTAAATTATAATTTTTGGGAAGCTTATAATAAGGACTACATACAAAAATAAATTTTAAATTAATTAATTTGATCCCCCAAAAAGTAAATCAAAAGTGGCTTTTTATTAGCATTTTGATAGGTATAAAGGAGACTCCATTATAGGTATGGTTTAAAAATAGCGGGTTTCTATCCAAGGGGGTTTGATCTAAGGTAGTTTGATCAAACACTCTTCAATTGAAATTCTTTAAATGGAAATTTTTAAGGGTTAAATCATTATATTTTCTAAAAATATGTGATTTTAGAAACAAAATAGAATCTCCCAGAAATTGTAAACCAACTTTGTGGGATCACCCCAAGGATGTACTGGCAACAAGATTTAGAGGAGAAATGATGTTTCATGACTTGTCTTTATTGTTTGTTTTGTTTTCTTTATGCTTGTGGTTGATTGTGACGAAAATACTAGGGCAATTGTGCTCTTAGTATGGGTCATGATCATCCTTGTCTATGACTGTTTATCTCATGTGATGGTATGACCTTGCAAACCTTAATCTATGACATATCATGGTGTTTGTTGGCCATTTCAATAATGCGCCCAATGATGATTAAGAGAAACAAGTATTAGTCTTATGGCAATATGTTGAAGGATTCCATCTCTGCACTAACATCCAACTCCTTCTTTCTTGTCATCTTTCCTCGTTTGTCTCATGATGATATCATGTGACATACAAAAATATAATTGCATACATGATCATATAGGCATTGCATTAGGTTATTACACATTCACATATTCCCATTTACATCATTAACATACATATATCATTTGCATGCATCAATTAGGAATTCACATAACATATAAGTGCATACACATGCATCACATTATAAGACATCACATACTGCATTATCCATACATATATAATCATGAATTAGCACATCTATAACCATAAATAGGGCATCAATAGAATCAAAACATTATGCATCCATATAGAAAATCATCATCATGGTTATAAAATAATCATCATCACAACATAATATCATCATGGCATATAAAAATAAATTAAACATCATAAATGCATACATCACATGACATTAAAATGTATCATCATAATCATCATCATCATAAAAGCATATATAAACACATAATACATCATCATCTTACATATATATCATATAGGTCGTGTCAAAACTGCATCACATATATAATCTCAAAAGAATCATGTCACAGGATAAAGTCATGAGATATCCCAAAAATAGATCTTGCAAGCTCGATGGTCAAACATGTAGTGTCATAACATGAATGTTTGAAACATAATATCAAGATAACAATTCCCTATGTTGAACACCCCTCATCCCTATGAGGAGAAGTCTGTGGTGACTGATGCTCTGTAAGGGGAATTGATGCCATCATGGTAATGACAACATGAGTCTAAGAGGCCAAAGGATCTATCACTAGAGGTTGACCATGCTTTGATCTATGCCCTGACCTAAATGATCTGTACTATGGCTCAACTTGTGGCTATAAGAATTCTTGTGGGAGTGATGAGACCTGTGGATCGATGAATTTCTTGAGGATGTAGAGCCACCCACACTGCTTTAGCTATGGCTTTTGTGAGTGTGGCTGCTACTCCCTAACCTTGTCCCTATCCTACTAGAGGATCTAGATAATCTAGGCCCCCTTTGGTCAATTTGCACTACTCTCTCTTTTAACATCCTATACTAGCCTCTACTCACACTGACTCAGGCCAACTCTCTAGAAACATCTACAATTGGCCCTATAAACAATTGAGTAAACTAATTGCACCATCTCTC
Source organism: Sequoia sempervirens (assembly GCA_007258455.2). NCBI lineage: Eukaryota > Viridiplantae > Streptophyta > Pinopsida > Cupressales > Cupressaceae > Sequoia > Sequoia sempervirens. The sequence continues at coordinate 7,046,086 of VDFB02000017.1, read as the reverse complement.
AATCTGACACCATTGAATCTCCACCTAATCCCTCTCAACATGCATAACATCAAGATTTTCCCATAGGGATCTGATCCTTTTTGTGGCCTCATTTAATCTCCTCTTTAGGTCTGACAACCTTTAGTCCATTATGGCATCTTGTGGCAATGGAGGAACCCCAAATATTTCCTAATCTCATCTATCATCTGCTCCCATAGCTACCTCTCTACCTCATACTTCTCATCCCCAATATCCAACTCATCATCATCATCATGAACTCCCTCCTCTCCTCCCCAAACATCCAAGGCCTCCTCCACTATATGTACCTCCTCATGTTTCCCCTCTTCCTCTGGCTATCTCTCCTCCTCCTATCTGACTTCTCCCTCCAGCCTGACCTCCTCCTCTTTCCTCCCATCTGACTCCGGTTGTCTCTCCTCCTCCTACATCACCTCCTCCTTCCTCATCTCCTCCTGCCTCAGCCCCTTGTTTCTCTCCTCCTCCTTTATCACCTTGAGAATGGCATCTAAGGCATCCCTCTCAATTCATTGTCTCACCCTCCTAGCCTTGCTCCCTTTGTATCCTCCTCTCCTCTGCCTCCTGCCACCACTGCCATCTCCCCCATTTTCTCCTACTCTATCCCCACCACCTCTCCCCCCATCTCCTCTCCCTCCATCATCTTGACCTCCATCTCTACCTCTACCCATACCCCTTTGGCCTCCTTGTTGCGCCCGTGGTATAAGTCACCTATGATCCATAGGTGTTGGTCCATCGAGACCTTTCAAGGTAACTAGTTTGTGAGTCTGCAACCATAGATCATAATCTACAGTCATCCACAGATCTGTAGGACCTTGACTCCAACCCCATGGCTGCACCACCAACCCATATATTTGTTGCTCGACAAATGGAACTGATATGGCAAGACCCCATGTAGGCTCTCACAATGATCTAGCATACTCTATTGTACCCATAGGCACACCTTGCTACTCATCGAATTAACATAGTACTTGCTAGGGTAGGTACATATCTATAATCAACTAAGACTGTAGAGTGTGGCCAATCAGATAATGAAACTATCTACAAAGTGCTAAATGGTCCCCCTCACTAGCCCACTATGCGCAATCCCTATACAACTTCTAAATGAATGAAGTCATAGTGTTAATCTTGTGCCTCCAGAATCTTGTCTCTCTAAATATCATCTGCTATAATGCTCCTGCATATAAGAAAACATAAGGCATCCCATCTGCTAAATGCAGTCTCTAAATAAGTTGCTAGAAGATGGGAATATTCTCCCAATCCCATATCATAACTAATGTAATGTCATAGCTGATGCTATGCACTCCTCCATATGCTACCTCATGCAACTGATGATATAACATACCAAGAAAACAAGGCCCCCATACAAAGACCACCCTATCCTGTCACATCTACACTAACACGTCTCCCCATCCAATTAGGAATCCATGTCCCCGATGATCTAGAATCAGGACTCCAGTAATTAATGTGCATAACATGGCATCCCACCATAGGTAGTGCTCAGCTAGGTACTCCCACCAAATCTCATTGCCCTCAACTAAAAGATCCATGCCATCATCTACCTTGTATAGCTCGGCCATAGCCTGTACTCCTTAGTGTGGATCATACACCACCTGCTCTCCTCTGATCAGAATATGCAAAATCTGATAAATGTCCTCCAAGGTAATAGTGGCCTCCCTCGTCAACAAATGGAAAGAACAGGTCTTAGAATGCCATCTCTCAGCCAATGTTGCTAGTAGACCTGTATTAGCTTAGATAGTGGGTGTATAGGTGACATAATACAATCCTAGTCATATCAATCACCTCTACTCCTAATCCATCAACTTATCCCAAAATGCATAAGTTGATGGCCTAAACTTGCATGTATTTATCAGTTGTAGTCATTTTTTCACAAGTAGAAACGAGAGTTAGCACATTATTACAAATCATTATTACCATTTGTCTAATTAAACATAAGCAAAAAAAGAGCCTAAAATTAAGTCAACTATAGTCAACCCTAGTCAAATTCAAATGCATCGCATTCACTTCATTTGTGTTGTAGTATGGCGTTTGTGTCGTTTCATCTAGCATTTGTGTCATGTTTTGGAACTTACGTCATTTTGAATAAAAAATGCATCATATTCAATCAATGCATCATTAGTCCATCAAATCCATCATTGAAAAATCATATGCATCTCTTGGCTTCACATATGCATTGCAATATTGTGAATGCATCGTCATACCTATCATTTGTGGTCTGAAATGGTGAATGTGTCTCGATATTTGGCAAATGTGTCACACATTATTGAAAACCTAATGAACCTGTTGTGTTTGCATCACAACACATCAAATGGATCAAATGAAACAATGAATGTGACTTACGCGAATGCATATGCATCGTGACACATTGTGGACCTTCCTAAAAACCCCAAAAAAGCACAAAAAATGATAAAATGACAAAGTGGGTAAGGTATACATACTAGTGGGTCTGCACCCTCTAGTTGTTGAAAGGTCCTGATGATGTATCTATGATGCTCTGCAACAAGAATCACCATCTTTGCACACACTCTCCTAGCTTTGAGCTCTCCAAATTTACAAGTGTGAATGTGAAAATGAATTGACTTTTACCCATTTTCAACCTATTTATAGGGTCAAAGTGGGATTTTCTTCAAAATTTTGATATCTCTCTTTGCTTTCATGTTTTCCTCCTATGTGCTACATTATTTACTTTAGGTTTTGTTTATGCATTAATCTACTAACCTAGATATTTCCCATAGTTATAGTGACATTTTCATGTTATCTATTTATCATACTCATTTCATTTTATTTCATTTCATTGTTTATGGTTTGATTACCAAAGTGGGGTTTGACCAAGGGAAACCCCTATTCTCTAACCCTCAACCATTTCCCCTTTTGAATGTGTGTTTGTAGACTTTTGTATGTAAATTTATCAAGAAATTAGGTGTTGAAAGGTGGTCCACAAGTCTACAAAGTCAATCAATTCAACACAATCCTAGT
>VDFB02000017.1:6976039-7042977 GCA_007258455.2 Sequoia sempervirens | reverse complement strand
AGAAAGAGAGAGGGAGTGGGAGAGAGATAGGGGGTATATTGATAGAGGGTCTATAGGGTAGAGGGTTTAAGAGTTTAAGGTTTAAGTGTTAAGGCTTTAGGGTTTAGGGTTAAGGGTAGAGGGAGAGATATAGAGGGAGTGAGTGTGTGAGATAGAGAGAGTTGAGAGAGTTGAGAGAGAGAGAGAGAGAGAGAGAGAGAGAGAGAGAGAGAGAGAGAGAGAGAGAGAACATTAAGGGTAGATGGTAGAGGGGAAATAGATAGAGGGAGTGACTCTAAGAGAGAGACCTAAGAGAGGGAGAGGGGATAGGAGGGAGACTTGAGAGGAGAGAGGGACCGGGAGAGAGATAAAGGGTATGTAGGGTTAATGGTAGAGGGTATAAGGTTTAAGGGTTTAGGTTTTAAGGGTTAAGGGTTTAGGGTTAAGGGTAGAGGGAGAGATATAGAGGGAGTGAGTGAGAAAGAGACCGGAGAGAGGGAGAGGAGGTTAGGAGAGAGAGACTTGAGAGAGAGAGAGTAGAGGGTAGAGGGTTTAAGGCTTAAGGGTTTAGGGTTTAGGTTAAGGGTAGAGGGGAGAGAGATAGAGGGAGTCAGTGAAAGAGGAGGAGAGAGAGTGGGAGAGAGATAGGAGTGATTGAGTGAGAGACTTGGGAGAGAGAGAGGGAAAGAGAAAGGGAAAGAGATAATATTTAAATATTTTATATATTATTAATATATATATACATTAATTAAAATATAGAAATAATATTTAAATATTATACATAATAATATAATATATTATATATTAAATACATAATTTGGTAAGAGATTATAATAAATTTTATATTATATATTACATTATAAACTATATTGTATATTATATATTAAATTATAAAATTTATTGCATTTTTTAAATCATACATTATAAATTGTATAACATTTTTAAACACATATCTAAAACAAATCAAATATCCAATTTGAATCAAATATCCAATCATATCTCTAACACAAAATTTAATGCCTAGGGATTAGCCTCAGACTTTCTTTAGAATTTGGTTCGGACATGCCAATCCTAAGAAGTCAACACAAAAAACATGTTTAACAACTTACCTTACTTTTCCAAACTTCGCCCATCTGGCTGATGACTTTTTTTTACCTAAAATTGATGAAACAAAAATGGTTTGTAAAGGAGCTTCTCAACTTTCCACCAATATAAATTATACTTTACTTTGAATTTAATAAATAATTAATATTCATTTTCTATTCGAATTATGACTAAAGTCCTGATTGATAGGTTGATTGAAAAACATCTATAGCTTTCAAATAGTATCACATATTTTGAATCCAAAACATGTGTCACATTCTATGCTTAGTATACTATAGGATTAAGAAAAAAATGAATTTCATGAAGTTTTGACCAAGTTAAGGTGGTCAGAGATATGAGTTTTTATATTTTTTAAAAGTTGTAATAAAAAATTCATAATTAATTATTTACTTGGAAAAAAATTACAAAAAAATATACATCACATCTATACATGAGTCCTCTACTTATATCTAAAATATTATAAAAAAATATTATCATTTTATTGTGGTTAGGGTGGTTAGATAGACACCTACTTCTTATTTTTCCCTAAAATTTAAGTACTCTGCATTGAAATTTCAAATTTTCACCAAATTTTTTTTTTTAAAACCTAGTAGTTTAGAAACTGCATTCAATTTTCCATAGATTCTATTCCTACATATTTTTGAAATAATATAGATAAATTATTCAAATTTTTAAGTCAAGTTGCCTAACTCTGATTTTTTTGAATTTCCATTGCCACTTAAGAGCCTATTTTTCCATGATGATCCTACACATACTCGTAAGCAATCTACATAAAGTTTTAAATCAAGAGAGTACTTTGCATACCAACCCCTTGAGCTTATTCACACAAAAATGTGTGGACCCACTTGGACAAGGAGTATAGAAGGTCAAAGATACTTTATATTATTAATTGATGACTTTTCTAGAATGACATGGGTTACCTTTTTGAAGGAAAAATCTGAAGCATTGGAAAAATTTAAGATATTCAAAGCTTTAGTGGAAAATGAGACATGCATGAATATTAAATGCCTTAGATCGAATAGAGGAGGTGAATTCACCTCAAACAAATTCAATGTTTCTTGTGAGCTGTTTGCAAGAGATATTACACATAGCATCTAGTTTTTTCATTGATGGAAACCCTAGTCAGTAATTCAATCAACACGTCATTATTTGTTTGTACCAGAAGTTAGATTGAAGATCAGTGATTAACTCTCAAGCTAGAACAGAGCATCTGATAGAATTGTCTTCATCGATTCATATGCAATTCTCTATTATCATTTTGAGTTGTGGATCTTAGGGAAGGTTTTTCGATGTATGATCTATGTTATCCTTGAATATTAGAGCATTGTATTGATTTTTGTGCAAGTTTGAAGATCTAGTTGATTAATTTTTCATCTAACAATGCAAGAAGGCCAACTAAGTGTATGTAGTGTGTTGCGAATGTTCGAGGGGAAATTGTTTTATTTTTTTTTGTGTTTGAGCATGTTGATTTGGGTCCTCACTATGTTGTGGCTAACTTTGGTTGGTAGGGGTGATCCCACAATAGTGGTTTACAATTTTTGGGCAAACTGGACACTGAAATAATTTTTTTTAACTAAATCTTCACTTTTAAACACCTACAGCAGCTAAACCATGAGGAATTTGAAGATGATGAAAACTAGAGTTTCATGAAAAAATTTCTATAGATTCTAAATATATTTTTTTCAAAATTTTTGGAATCAGATTGCACTTCTTTTTCCAGCTCCCTCAAAAACTAGTTTTTTTTTTTAAAAACAACATTTTTAAAAGGTGATGCTCACCATATAACACAACTTTTTTTCCATGAAGGATAAAAGTCTAATTCTTTCAAATTTATATTTGTAACTTTGATATCTAGTGCTTCCACTTGGTTAGATGGTTTTTTATTAAATATTTTTTCTTTAATCGAGTTTCGAATTCAAACCAATTATAATTCAAACATAGCACGACCATATAATGTGTAACTTTGTTTGTATGTATCGAAATTCAATTTTTATCTTTTTTGGATCAAGGACTTCAATATCTGGTGCACTAATTTTTTTAATTTTTTTTAATAATCTAATTTTTTTGACATGTGCAGAATAGAGAGCTTGATTTTTGGTGAGAAACCTACATTCACGAGAAATAAAAAATAACTATAATAATAAAATTAAATTTATTTAAAATTATACTTTCTGGGAAGCTTATAATAAGCACTACATACTTGAAAAAAATAAATTAAATGAATTCATTTGATCCCCCAAAAGGTAAATCAAAAGAGGTTTTTTATGAGCATTTTGATAGGTGTAAAGGAAACTTTATTATAGGTATGGTTTAAAACTAGTAGGGTTCTATCCAAGGGGGTTTGATTTGAGGTAGTTTGATCAAACCCGCTTCAATTGGAATTCTTTAAATGGAACCATTTAAGGCTTAAATAATTGTATTTTCTAAAAATATGTGATTTTAGCAAAAATCACTTCCTCCCAGAAATTGTAAACCAACTTTGTGGGATCACCCACTCATTGAAAATTATTTGTGGATTGAGCGAATAGTTTGTAAATATTTTCTATTTTGTTGAAGTTGACAGTTGTTGATTAAATCTTTAGTTGCAGATATATATAAGTGATCATTTATATCATTTTGATGTGTGTTGATGTGTGTTGTGAAATTTAGAAGGATTGTAGATTGATTATGCACACTTTCACTTATGCATAAAAAGATTTGTGATTCGAATGTGAGAAGACAAAGTAGAAGAGAAGAATCAGATAGAAGGTCAAGAAAGGGATTAATGTGCTTAACAAAAATTGTAATTAGGCATTAGTAGATGCTATTATTTCAGTTCAAATCTTCTAGATCTAATTCAATTGCTTTTGTAAGATAGTGAGTCTTCTTTTTGTATCTGAGCAGTGAGCTCTAGGCAGTGTGTCTGAATACATGTGCATTCCTTTTGTAAACACTTATATTTGAGTATACTCATTGTGGATTGACCTCCACCATGGTTTTTCCCCTAACAAGGTTTCCACATAAAAATCCTTGTGTTATAGTGTTGTGGTTTATTGTTTTATCTTCTTCCATAGTACTTTTGGTTTTATGTTGTAAGTGCTTTAAAGATCAAGTTAATAAAGTTAAATTTTGCAGAACACTAATTCACCCCCCCTCTCAGTGTTCCTTGATTCTAACAATTGGTATCAGAGCCTAGCTCCTTAGAAGAAGTTTAAAAGCTTGGGGAAGATCTAGGAAAGTAATTCAATGGATTCAAGTAGTCTTCAACAACAACTCTTGGTGGCCCTAGATGATCTTGATTAGTCAAAATTTAAAGTTTGGGATTTGTAGGAAAGCCTCAAGAATGCTAAGAAGTTCATTCAATAATTGCAAGATAAAATCAATGAGTTCAATGGAAAAGAAAAAGGAACTTTGTGATCAAATTAAACAAAAAGAAAGTAAGAGCATGGAAGATGAACCCCTGAGTCAAGACTTGAAGGAAAAGATAGAAGAATGCGGAAAGTTTACAAGAGATAATGTTGTCCTAAAGCATGAGATGGAATCTATTGTGATGAGGATGACCAAGGAGATTGAAGTCAAAAAGAAGAACAAAGAGAATCTTGCTCAGTCCTTGAAAGATAAATCTAAAGAATGCAATCAAATTAGTGATGGATTTAATCAGTTGGAGCTTGAATTGGAACAATCCAAAAAGAATGAAGAAGAGCTTGAAAAGTAGATTATTGATCTCAAAGATGAACTTGCTACTACAAATGAATTCAAGGAGACGTTCAAGATTAGCTCATCCAAGCTTGATGAACTGATTAAAATTCAGAGGACTAGAACTGACAAGTGAATTCTTGGATATGAGAAAGGTCTAGATCTAGACAAAGGATATTTGGGCAAGGAAATTAGATGAACAAAGATGGAAGGTATCTAGTAAGACAACATAATGCTCAAAGGTTCAATGGTTATTGTTTTGTTTGCAATAAATTTGGTCATATGGCTACTTAATGTAGAAGCAAAATGAATCCATTTGGTCTATATTTCTCAGGTCAGTGTTTTAATTGCAATAAGTATGGTCATAAATCAAATGAATGCAAAAATATGCCAAACAACTTTTTCAATAGAGATGTCAGATGATATACATGCAATAGATTTTTCCATATTGCTAACTAGTGCAAATCAAGAGATAATCAATGGAACAACTAGTCTGGACAAAGAAATGTGGTGTGCTACAATTGCAACAAATCTAGTCACATTGCTAGATTTTGTATAAGTAGAAAGGGTCTGATAAATCAAAAGAAAAACATGCAAAAGGATGAAGAGGGAAAAGGAAAAGTTACTATAGATGAGATCAGGAAGCAAATGAGGAAGACATGGGTGAAGAAGAGTCCTTCTGATGCAGGAAATGATTCCACACTAGAATCTAGTTTTGGTAATTCCCTTGGGAATTGGTTTATGGCCTCTGACCTAGGGGGAGTTCTCAAGAAAATATTTTAACCCCCTTGTCAGTAGTTGGTACTGAAATGTGGCAGAATGCAATGATTGCATTAGAGATGTGCAGATATTTTTGGATCTCTTTTAAAGGAAATTTATTCAAAATTGAAGGTCCACAGAATAATTTTCTTTCAGAGTCTATGAGAACAGGGTATCCAAAAGACCTAGGGAAAAAGAATTTATGGCAATGAAAAATTTAGGTGTGCGAATGATAAAAATTCATTTCTATCCCTCATTTTTCACTTTGCATTTTGAGAAGAAGTTTGGAGAGCTCTGAAGTGATCTTTGGTGAAGTTTGGCAAAGATTTAATTCTAAAGGTTATTTGGTGATCAAACCTTAATCTGATAAACTCATGAACTTGAAAATTTTGGAAATGGATGCTTTGTTGGTTGTGGATATTAAAGATAGGCCCCATCCAAAATTCAAGTGGTACCCATTCAAATCCATCGAGACGGTACCATTAGGTGCATTTTATTTTGTTCTGTATGGTGTTTTGCATATCAAAGACATTGGGGAATACATTCATGTGAATGTTGAAGAATTAGGAAGCTACCAATTGCTAAATTTGTACTCCAATGATCATATTTTGGGGAAGATCTCCATGTAAAACCTGAATTCCCATGTTTGAAGAAAATGAATGGGTTTGGTATATATTGAGTCGAGTGCATGTTGGGTTTATGTGGTTAAGTAAACCTTTCAAGATTACAAAGGGAGCCATAAGAATTGTTATTGGTTTGAATTCATCTGGTCGGTTGCTGACATTGAAGACACTAAAGAATCAAACAGTCATTGATGCAATTGATTTAGTTTTTGATAAAAGAGCCATGAAAATTCATGATATTATTGAAGTGGATGTTAGATTTGCTTCTATGGTCATTAGGTACAAAATATATCACTCCACCTGGGATAACTCTATATCTGGTACAACAATCTATGCAAAATATCATATGGTAAAAAAAAAATATTATGACCTATGTGAGTTACACCTAAGCCAATTAATTAAAAATATTGGCAAAATCAAGAAGGATAAGAAGAATTCTTTCAAGTATGGTAATTTGTTGCTATCTTTATTCTTCTATTTCATGAATGAAGTTTTAGGATTTGGAAAAGTGCATTAGCAAGGTGATAAACCAGTGGTTGTTCAAATCATAAACATGTTATACAACATCAATGATAGCAAAGCTAGAAAAACTACTATTTGGGGTTATTTCAAGAGTTTTCATAATGAAATGCAGGCTTGAGAAAGGATTCCTACATCTATTGTGGAGAAATACAAGGACAAAATTTTCTTCATGGTTGATATTGATCAATGTTTGATGGAAGCTATAGAACCTAGAACTTTCTAGATAATGCCTCTGGGTTATGAGGTTGAGGAACACATTTTGGAGCTATATGCTCAACACCTATTGAGTAAACCTTGGGATTTGATAGAAGAAAGGTTTGGTACCTTTGTGGAAAAGGATATGGAATTTCATGCTCAATTGAAGAAGCCCATGATAATCTAAAAGGTGAGAAAAGAAGTTGAAGCTTTTGTAGAAAGCATGGGGATATTAGCTAAAGTTGTAATGGAAGCCATAAGAAAAAGAGAACAAGCTGAAGTAGGAGAGACAACAAGAACTGAGTCTACTAGTCTGACAACATCCTCTGCTAGATCTAGATCTACAAGGAGATATGCACTCTCATCTAGTCTTGCAAATAAGTCAAGTCTCGTGAAAGCTCAAGCCAAGACATTCAATAGAGAAGGAAAGAGGAAGAAGGGAAAAATCACAAGAGTCTATGTTGTTGTTTCAGAAGATGAAGAAACTAAATCTAATGAAGAGGTAAGAGAAATTAAGAAAAAGGGCTCAAAGGCAACAAAATTCACTAAGGACAAACCCTCTAGTGAAGAGAAAGCAAAGAAAAGGATGAAAACAGAAAAATTATGTATGTCTATAGAAGAAGTGGAGAAAGCCTTGATTAAGGATGGTAATCTTAGGACACTTTGTGAATGGTATGGCACCTTTGATAATGCTAGTCAAAGAGTTCTTGAGGAAGCCACAATATGAATAATTTCAATATGACTCTCATTGAAATAATGTTTGAGTTACCTAAAGGTTTGAATGAAATCTTGGAAATGAGGAAAGTGAATACAAGAACTGAAGAAGAGAAAATGAGAGAATGGATACTTGATGATCTATGTTTGGTGATGTCTATAAAAGAGATGAGGAATATTCTAAATGATGTAAAAATGAATTTTAAGAGAAAAACTAGGGTGAAAAAGCTAATGATTGGGCTAACTGAAGAAGTTGCAAAGGATACTTGTTGATGGTGTTTTCTGCATAGCAACAACTCAGACAAGATATAATATCCTATCTCTCTCAAAAGGTAAATCTCTATCAGCAAGCCTCAAGAGATAACCTCAAGGTCTCTAATGTCAGGTCTTGACAATGCATAAACAACTCAGTGATAAATGTGAAAATGCTGGTAATCACAATGGGACCTTACTACAAGCAAAATACTAAATCTTAATTTACAAGATCTAGTAATACTATGATACTTCAATCCTAAATTTATTCCAATGATCCAAGAAATAACAAAAGATAAGGGTTTCAAAGAGATTTCTAAACTTAACACTAAATCTAAGATTAACAGTGCAAATGAACAAACACTTGAAATGGACCACTCCCTCAAAATTGATCTCTACTTGGCCCAGATAAATCTGCAATCTTATAGAAACACTACAATCTTCTAAGGCATTAAGATTTTCAAACCATGAACATTCATTCAAACAATCCTTTTGTAATTGAAATGAACAAACACCCATAATTGAACTAAGCACAATGAATATAAAGTCCAGGCTAACTTTGCAAAGCAACTAACAATCAGTTGGTTGTGAAAAGTATGGATGAAGGACTGCTACAACATTTCAAATATCAAATTATAAACACTATTAAATCAAATCTAATCTAAATAGTATCTTCCTCAAAGCAATTCTAAAGATAGAGAAATAGAACCATGCGGGACAAAGGACACAAGTATGGCACCAAATCACAATGTCATTACTTGCTTCCAATTATCCACTGTAGCAAAAATTCCAACTTCAGTTACAATATTTTATTGAGAACCACTACTAACTAACTCTAGCTCTACTTAATTCGCTCTACACCAGCTCTATTTGTCTAAGATTTCTTAACCCTTACAAAGAGGTAGAATGCCACATTTATAGAAAAACTACCCAAAAACATGTCGGCCTAGATAAGTCTTACAATAATAACAAGGCCCAAAAAAAAACTAGGAGGAATTCAAAATAGAATAAAAGAATGCACTAAATGCATGCATTCCATCCAAGTTGATATGAGATCCCAATGCAGTTCAGACCAAAGCATGGCGACATAATGGGGAAGCACAAATCTTGATGTAGCCCGCATTAACTCCCTTCTCCCTTATGTTTATGCTAATCCAATGTTTCATAAACTTTCAAAAGCATCCTATCTAGGTCAACAATTGGTGGCAAAGGAAAAACCCTAAGTTGATTTTCAATTAATGCAATCTCTTCCCTTGATTGTTTGATGGACTTATCCCAATCCACCTTGTATGTCATATACTTATCAATAACAACAAGGTATGTGGCTGTAGCATCCAACTGGTTCTCACAAATAGAATCATCACTAATTGGGGCATTAACCTCTTGCCACCATTCTCTCAATTGTTCCAGACTCAAATATTGGGGAGCAATCTTCCTTCTTCTTGTCATGATCTCAAAAGATGCAATAGAGCCATTGTATACACCACTCAGGGTACCATCAATCTGCCTTCTTTGTTTGTAAATCTTCTTCAACACTTTCTACCTAATCTACAGTGCCTCAAACCATTCCCAAGGTTTAGTAGCTTTAGAGAAGGGAAGGATCTTGTCACTTACTAGTTTATCCTTGGTGTATTCCATGATAGTCTTGGTTTTTTGCAGCAATAGGTTCATATCCTCCTTGTCTTGTGCTAACACTTGCTTCAACCAATCCATTTTCCTTACAGTGTCTTTCTCTATTGCCAGGATTTCCTTAATAGATTCACCACCCTTGGTTTGCACCCCCTTCAACCACTTTGCAGTGGCAACAGTGGAAGCTTTCATCTTTTCTAGCTCGGTGATGGTCTCTTGAGGTAGAGGATTTGCAGCAAAAACTGAAGGATTAATAGATTGTAGGGGTTTCATCAGGTCTTCCAAGCATTTCCTAATATTTTCATTTTATTTCCTTAGCTCTTGCCTGGTCTTTATTTCCTTCCTCAATCTACCCACAATAACTGCACTAAAGCCTTCATAGTCTTCAATGTCATGTTCAACTAATGTAGGCCCCAGATTGAGAGTCTAAATATTGTAATCTTTTCCAACCACATCATCTCTATTTTTATCTAGAGCAGGGGTGGCAATATGAACAACTTTGTTATGGGATTCATCTCTTTCAATTCTTGAGATCACTCCAGCCTTCTTATCTTTACCTTTTCCAATTTTAGCTAGGAGCTCATCCCAATTTGGTGGTGTGTCCTCCACTATAACTTGTTTCCTCTTTATTTCTTGATCAAGCCACTCTAGATCAGTAGGTTCTAATTGCACCTGGCTCTATCCTATTTTCTCTGGTTGATCTTTTGATATTTCTTCTCCCAAATTCTATTTTTTTGAAGTCTCATCCTTATTCCCTTGCTCTCCAATGTGTCCATCTTGGTGTTCAGGTGATGGGATCTTTTCTACCTCTTCCTCCCTTGGAGGTGACTTGACCTCTTCATTTATGGTAGGTGATTCTGCATATTCAACCAAGGGAGATTGTGTTACCTTTTCAACTTTAGCTTTTGCACTCTAAAGTTCCCCTGCATGGAACTACTCTCCTTCAATATCTAGATGTTCTTCAAAATATTCTACCTCACCTGGTTCACTTTGAGTTTCACGAGTGGAAGGAACATCATCTTACTGCTTCTCCTAAGAAATGACAAGAGGAAGGTTTGCTTTAGGTACATTGTCCTTCGAAGGATTCCTTGATCTCCTAGTATACACCTTCGCCTTCTCCCTTGAATTTTCTACTTCTACCATAGGCGAGGTAATACTTTATTGTTCTTTGGAACTTCCTTTCTCTTCCAACTTTATAGTTCTTCTTATCTTAAGTATGAGAGCACCAGCCTCATGATTTTTTTCTTCTATTTCTTTCCATTCAGACATTTTAGTCCTTGTCCTTATCTTGGCCTTTGGCCTCCTCTGCTTTTCTATTTTTTGGACTTCTTCTTCTTGAACACATTTTACCTTAATCTTGGATGGAGAGTTCAACTTACCTTTACCTTTAGGATCCTGTTCATTTCATTCCTCAGATGTGGAGTGAGGATCTAAATCTCCCATCAAGTTGTATGTACATTTGACTCCATTCTCCAATCCCCATATCGTATGCTTGAGCCACATCTTGGTAACTTTGATAATGGGATCCATCAATTGTTTCAGTTCTATTTTCTCCTCCTCTAAGCAATCAACATCACCAATTGGTTTGTCTTATGTTTCTTCATAAGCATGATCCTAGATCAAGTTTGCATCATCTTCCAATTGATTAGGAAAGTCCTTTACATTATACATTCCAACTAACTTAACTAGAAGCTGGGAGAATTTCTTCTTTTTGACCTCAAATTCATCACTGCAATTGGCCCAGTAGTCCTCCAACTTTACCTTATGGCTATACTCTTTGTTGGCCTTCTTTTGAGCTTCTCCTGTAATATCAAATCTAGACCTCTTGGAGTGGAAAGACAAGCCAATAGTACTCATTTCTTCCTCTAAAGCTTGAGCATAACCAATGGAAGGGCATGCTTCTCCAGTGCCAATCCTTAGGGGAAAATCTCCAACAAATCCTGTGTTGTGTTTGTCTTTCTTGACAATAGCATCAAAGTCACAAATCTGTCTAGTTACTTCCAACAATATGATATGATCAATGGGATCCCTTGGAAGTCTATATGGGGCCATCTGGCAGCCATCAATCTGGATGTAGGATAAGGTTAGGAATTGTATAAACCAAGCTCAATACTTCTTGATGAGCTCCTTGGCCTAATCTAAAATTCTAACATGCTCTGCTTATTGAAGCATCCTTCTGATATACATGGTAAATGCATCATTTTCGCTCCTATAATTTGAACTTCCGAAATGCAACTGAGGAAAACTTCATAAATAACATCTTGTCCAAAAATTCCCTTTGTATCCAATCCTTTGTAGGGATGGAATCTTGCAAGTGTATAGACCAGATATGAAGTCATTGTGAAAGTCTTGGTCTACAACACATTGGATAACTATTCATGGAGTATTCTACTAATCAAACCATCCTAATGATAATCAATCAATTCTTGCTCCATCCTCACAATGGCATGGCACATCCAATTCTCAAATGTACCAGCATTCCTTAATCCAACCACCCTGCTAAGAAGAGTGATGGCGTCATAATATTCCTTCTTGAACTTAATCCTGAAAAGTTGTTTGGGATGTTTGGAATAATGAGACTTGGGCTTCTCCAACCAAGAATTGGTAAATGGTTGTGACTTCACAGTTTGCTCATCGTAGAATTCCTTGGTAGACCCCATGTTGAATGCCACCACATGAGATATGTCTAGCATATCAAAATTTTGAGCAATGGAGACAGGGTTGAGGTTTGGAATCACTCTCCCCTGAGGACTAATAATTTTTTGTGTACCCTAGTCATAATGTCTGATGCACTCAAGAAAAATCTCATAAAACTACACCATTGAAGGGAAACCAGCCAGATGTTTCAAACCTGACTCCATCCTTCTGGCCACCAAAGGAAGATCTTTAACCACCATTCTTTCTTTGAACTCTTTGTAGTCCCATTGTCCAATGTTTGTATCAGTCACCTCTGACCATATCAATGTGTTTTTTCTCTCAGGAATCTTGCTTTTGATGTCCATTTTAATCCGTTCTGCTTCTGAAACTAAAGATCCCTCTACTACCTTGCTAGATTTAGCCTGCACTCACCAAGAAAGCAAAGTAAAACCACATTAAAGAAATGTCCATCCATGAATAGACCATTAGAATGCATCTCCTAGATTCAAGGTGTCATTAAATCCTAAAGTTTCACATAAAATGATCACAACAAATTTTGGGTTTCAAGACCATCAGTAGAATCTGACCTAGAGAGGAATTTCGGGGAATTCTAGACTGATCGGATCCCAACAAGATAACCAAGAAACACCTACTTAACAATTAATCCTAATCATAATCAATCAATAAACCATATGAGAAATCCAGATATGTCATGAGATGATCATTAAATGCATCATAAACCATAAACAAATCCAATTATCTCATGTTCCTTTATATTTCATCAAGTTTTGTGAAAATCCATGAGGGATTGATTTCATTGAAGAATGAGCTAGATTGCAGACTTTGGAAAATTTGAGAGACAACAGACTTTGGAGAAATCTGAGCTTGACAAAAATCCACGGGTAGGGTGAAACTCCAAACGGATTGGTGCAAGAGCATGTTCTTCGGCCAAACAAATTTCATTTGAAATGAGGTCACACCGAGTGGGGCATGTCTTTTCGATGGGCGATGGGGATACACATGTTGATGAGAGGCTTTCTCCTCAGGGTGAGGTCAAGATGAATCCTCTTTATCTCACCAAATATCAGGGTCCTAAGAAAACACTTCGGTATGACTAAAGTTTTTTTGATATAAGGTCTTGGTGAACTTGCAGTGTCTTGCCGAACATCAATGTAACAAACATATCGATATGACTAGTGGGTGGTCAGGGTAAGGTCTTGGTGAATGTTCTTTGTCTCACCGACCAACGATATAACAAACACATCGATATGACTACCGGGTAGTTGGGGTGAGGTCTCAGCGAATGTTCTTTGTCTCACTGACAAAATACAAAATACTTTTCGGTGTGAGAATTACATTGTCCCAGTGATCAAATATAAACCTACGAAGGGCTTCGGTGAGATTTCTCACTGACAAAGGGGAGTCTCATTGGAGCAAATGGATGTTGCGGTGATGGGTTTTGAATTCGGCCAGAGGTCCTAGCAAATGCATGATTTTATGCCGACATGGAGTCTCGTTGGTATAACCTCTAGCCGACAACACATGGTCTCCCCAAAAGAAAGTCCAAGCTCACCAAGAAAGAAAGGCTTAGTCATGAAGCCTCGGCGACCATTCGTAGTCTTACTAAAAGCAAAGGTCTCAGCAAGAGTTGTGAGCTTGCCAAAAGGTCTTGCTAAAGGGTGAAAGTCTCATCAATAGAAAAGAATATCGGTATGACCAATGGAGTCTATTATGACCTCCTTCCAATGGATGTTTGTCTTGCTGATAGTTTAAATGATAGCAATAAATTTATTGTACCTCACTATATTTTGGGAAAATCCACCAAAGATGGGTTATCCCTAAGGAACGAGAAATCTCGGACTAAGGCCAAAAGCCGGATTGCAACCTAAATTCACAATTTCACACATAGCATCCCATCAATCATGGATTTCAACGATTTAAATTTAGGGAAAGCCATGCATGGATCTTCAAAAGATTTTCTTTGTGTTCTAGGCTTGTTTGAGAGCAAACTAAAGATGAATGGTGATGCTCTATGTTTAAACCCTATACATCTGCCATTAACATACAGGAAAACCTATGACTCAGGTAATTCAAATGCCAACACCATACTAGGGGAGAAAATCATGATTCACAAGCAAGTTCACCAAAATACAAATAGACCAAAAAACTCAGAAATTACTTGGGAGATCATAAATTAACCAATGTTATGCAACCCTAGTCATGAAGTGATCAAATACTCAGGAATTCAAGTCCCAGAAGCTCTTATAACATCAACATGCTATCCATAATCATCAATTCAAAGCAAAGCAATCAAACACATACCATTATAAAGTGGAAGTCGATCCCAGAATCAGTAAATGCGAATAGAATGGTGTCCACGAAGAACAAGGGCAAGAATGTGCAATAAATGGCCACTAAATTGATCAATTCAAACCCAAACACCCCAAAACCCAACCAATCAGTCGCAAGAAAACACTCTTCAGCTCAAATGGTGGAAAATAATAAGCATGATAGCACAAAAGACCTCAAAAATCCATTAAATACCTTACTCACAACTCATATGAAGAAATTAATGTCATTGAAAGGACTATCAAAAAAAGTCAAGGACCCGACGACCAGACAAAATCCAAGACAATCCAACCTATGAAGAATTTTGCGGATATCGAAAATCCCCAAACCATGGCACATAGCCGGAATCCAAACAAAATCTGAGAAAATCCGTCTAGGGAAGAAAATCCTGAATCAAGGTAAAAACCTGAAATTTATCCAGAACTTAGGATTTTTCAATGAATAATCTAGGAAAACACTAAGGTAATCAAAAGTAATCATTTAAGCTCATGCCAAAGTAAGATACAACCTCAAAGTGAAAGGGCCAAAACACCAAAACCAAAATTGAATGAAAGGGTCCCTACTTTCAACGGGTTGTGTGTGTGAAAACTGCACAACAAATGGTGAGTTTTGCTCAGAAAATGCTCTAGAGCATTTTGATGATGAAGAGGAATCGAGAACCCAAAATCTCTAGTTTTAGTCTCACTACCAAACAAACAAATCAGAATGAAAAGACTTAATGAATCAGAACCAAAGGATAGACCAAATCTTCGATAAACTAAGAATCCAAGTTTGTGCATATGAGTTCATTTCCCTCTTTAAGCTACTACAGAGACCAAGCTCCATCAAGTCAGGCTACGTAAGGATTCTAACTTCAAAAGCAACATGGATAGAGCCTCGCTACCAGTGAGGCATTCATAGCCCCGACGAGGTTATCACTGTGCTCTCCTGAACATAGCTCTATAGCCAGCCAGGTGTCTACA
This sequence comes from Sequoia sempervirens, assembly GCA_007258455.2. Classification (NCBI taxonomy): domain Eukaryota; kingdom Viridiplantae; phylum Streptophyta; class Pinopsida; order Cupressales; family Cupressaceae; genus Sequoia; species Sequoia sempervirens. The sequence continues at coordinate 7,027,577 of VDFB02000017.1, read as the reverse complement.
GCCCTAGTAGAGATGTTCAGATACCCCTAATAAGTTGAATTTATTCCTTCTTTTTTTTAATATTTCACTCTTCTTTCTCTTAATATTCTTTCTGTGTCACTTTCCCATTTGAACCTGTGAACAATGAAGTTCACACTTAGGGCTGAGAATCATAGTGGCGCTGAAGCAGAAATAAGATTTTTCACCTGACAAAACTTCACAAGGATTCCTATACTAACATCAAGATTCTTAAGATATATGAGAGATATAAGATTTTCAGAATACTTCAAATTCAAATAAAAACCAGTGACCTATCTTCTATAAATATGACATTAAGACTACTGACAATAGCAAAGACTTCAACCGCCCTTTCAAGATACAAGACTTCAGTCAACTAACAAAATACTTAGAACAATTCCAGATAATGATATATTTTCCATGCAAGTGTAACACACCCTAGCGAAAGTAGAGAAACCCCCCAAAGCATGAGCCAAGAAAAAAACAAACTAAACCCAAAAGAAACCTACACTAACCAAAACAAACAAAAGAAAAGCAAAAAAGGAAAACCTAATCTAACTATATACAATACTAGAGCTGAAAACAACTCGAGACTAGAAATAATGCTTTAGATACTGCCCATTGATAGGCAGTGGGATATCCTCTCCAGTGAGAGTTTTCAAATGGAAAGCATTATCTCCCAAAAAAATTTAAATTTGGAAAGGGCCAAGCCAAATTTTATCAAATATTCCATGCTCCCCCTTATGATCATGGGCTTTATCCCAGTAAAGAACCAAGTCAGAAATCCTAAAAGCTTTTACCTTGGCTCTTTTATCAAACCATCTCTTGACAACCCCTTGGTGTTTAGCAAAGCTTTCTAGGGCTTTGTCTCTCTTTTCTTCAAGATGTAACAACTTGGCAAGCCTGGCCTCACATTTATCTCCCTCATCATAAAATGCATTAATGAACTGCAACGTGGGGATCTTTAATTGTATGGGAAACACAGGTTCTAGACCATAAACAAGGTGGTAAGGGGATATTCCTATGGAAGTTTTATGTCTGGTGTGATCTGCCTAAAGAGAAAATCTTAGTTGGGTATGCCAGTCCTTCAGATTTCTTTCTCACAGTTTGCGGATAACAATCAAGAGGTTTTTGTTGGTTGACTCGGCCAAACCATTACCCTGAGGGTAATAGTTGGATGCAAAATTAATGATCACCCCTGTTAGCTCTCAAAAACATAGGCAAGATGCCTCGAGAGGCTGCCAATCTCTTGATACGCTTCAAAGGTAATAGACAAGGTTGGAAGAATTCAACCTTCTACTCTTTAGGTGTTGCAAAACCTAGGTGGGTGTACCTCTCTTGAACAATGCAAGCTTAACTTATGATTATTCTCTTTCAGAAATTTGTCCACAATGGCAATGGGAAGTGAAAAAATGAAATCCAACTTGAAAATGATAACAATATTCTGATCTAAATCCTAAAATGAATGCTTGACTAATAGATGCAAAGAAAACTGAATAAGTTCAAATAATGAAGTGCAGAGACTAGTGCCTTGTTGGGTATGCAGAGTAAAATGAGATCAAGATGAGCAACACTCTCTGGAAAAAATTCAAGTTATCTAGCATAGATTATGCTTACAACTGGTATAAACATGCAAGAATATGATTACTAAGTTCTACTTGAACAATCCAATTGAACCTCTCTAATTACTGTGATTAACTAAAAGGATTTAGTCTTTACTTGAAAGAACCAATCAATCAATCACACAAGTACAACAAGTGTGCACTAATAAATTGAATACAAATTTGTCATATCAATTTAAACAATCAGAAAGAATCCAACTTGGAGACAACTTAGCAATTCTCTTATTAAATTCAACAGATAACTGATACCATACATGTGCAACAACATCAATTGATATCCATAAATACCTCCATTTTATAACATGCATCATAGCCTCTGAATTAACAAATTTACTATTCTGTATCCATACAATTTTCCTACTGTATCAAAATACTAGTCACTGGTCCTTATTACATGTTGCAAAATGCCTATTTATACACAAGAATTTGAAGAAAATATTAAAATGAAACCCATGTCAGTCCAGCACAAAATTTGGGCTCCAATCGAGCTGGAAAGCAATGGTCAATCAAGCAAAAACATGTCGGCCACAAGATTTGTATTTTTATTATTCACATGTTGGCCAATATCATTTGAATCTCTATTTTATTCGCTGACCATTCACTAAGATAGTCATTAAGGTATGCCAAAGGAAAAATGATGTTAATTGCTACATGTGCTAACTTTTCCTCGTGCATCGCCGTAACCACTAGCTTGCTATGTCGAAGTCAAGAAGTAGCACTTTTGTTCTCTTTATGTTTCGCTATAGCCTTTTTCTATCGGTGAGAAGTCATACAAGTAACAAAATGTTTTATCGAAATGCACTTTACCCCCGTATGTCGCTGTAACAACCCATTAGTTATACTGAAGCCACATAGTATTCCTTTATTCCCACTGTGCTTCGCTATAACACATAGATATTGTGGAGGTAACATACCGAGATCAATATGTCAGGACAAAATGCATTCACTTTTTTTTCATAGTCACTATGACAAGGCAACACTTACTCTAAAAACCATTTCCCATCCGCTTTCGCCAAGACAATGCAGCGTCGGGGTGAGGTTACATAGATCGTTCCAAGTTTCGCTGAGAGCCTCCCACTTAACCTCATGTCGATATGACCTCAAGATTCCTTCACCAATGAGTGCCCATCATGAATGTCACCATAACCTATCACCGAAGTCACCCAAGTCTCATCGAATTAGTCAACGAGAGGAAGTCCAAGTGTAAGGTCGGCGAGACCGAAGGTCACTCGCCAAGACCTTACAACGCCAGCAAGTGGGTTACACTGAAATTCATTTGGAAGAAAATTGTTTGTGCTTCTTCAGTGAGACAAACTCACTTCACCGTGACACTATACTGAAGGCATTCAACTTATACCGATGAACCACCAAAATGAAAAGTCAGGGAAACAAATGATATTCGGTAAGACACCACCCTGAAAGCCGTAACATATGCCGATAGGAGCCTCCACAGTCATTGAAACAACATGGATGCAATGTTGGTAACTGCCAACAAGCAAATGCTAGTCACCATAATAGAGAACATGTCATACTGATATACCTGAAATGAAAGATTTAAGCAATAAAAACATAATGGGTCGGGGAGACCCAAACAGACCTATGCTGATAGAGACCAAAAGGTAGAAAATGCACAGATAGATGATTGAGGGGACAAATATAAGCCAAAATAACAAAATGAAGGAAAAATGCATAAGGAAATACTCATATGGAGACCTAGGGGGCATGAAAATATGCAAAAACATCAGATTTTAATAGTTCCAACAGTGGCTCCATCTGGGGATGAATGATAGTCAGATCATTGCAAGGATCCAAATATTTGGTGAGCAGACTAGACACAAAATGATGAGCCAGTGAGAAGCAATGGAAATGAATGGAAGGTGAAAAGGGTGCAAAATGAATGTAGAATGGAGGTGAATGGAAAATGAGATTGAAATGGAGATGGATGAGAACCTAAACTACTATGCATGGAAAATAATTTTAAAGAGGATACACAAGAGTTGTCCATGCACTAGCAACCCTTAATCCTCTATGTTGCTCAAGAGAAGAAAAGCTTCAAGAATTTCCCATGAACAGGAAATTCCTAATCTTTACTAGCCATATTCTATAGATAGTAGGAGTCTTCACCCTTCTTTCCAACAACAATAAAAGGTCCCAACCAAAGAGCTTCAAATTTACTATGCTTGCCTTTCTCCTGACACCTTGCATTCCACATCAACACCAAGTCATTCTCTTCAAACTTTCTATCCTTTGCCTTCTTATCAAATAGATACTTCATCTATGTATGTAACTTCATGTTTTGACTTTGGGCCTCTCTCCTTACCTCATCAAGTTAAGCCAATTGCTCTATTTTGTCTTCCATAGGCTCAAGAACTTCCAAATCTTCCTATAAAACAAACTTGTATACTAGTAAAAAATTCTGCAGAGGCATCCTAACCTATGCTCCATACAATAATTCAAATGGAGACTTTCCAATTTCCTTTTTCATAGTGATCCTATTAGCCCACACAACCAATTTTAACTTTGAATCCCAAGCCTTCTTGTTCTATCCCAACATCCTCTTTATAATCTTCAAGAGACTCTTATTGTTGGACTCTACTTGACCATTGGCTTGTGGATGATAAGGAGCTACATAAGAAATAGTAATGCCATACATATCACAAAATCTTTTGAATTCATCTGACCTAAAGCACATCTCATTGTATGTGATTATCCTCAATGGTGTACCAAATCTGGTGATAATGTTGTCCATCAGGAAATTAGTCACTACCTTACTTGTAGCCTACTTGGTTGGGAATACCTCCACCCATTTTGTAAAATAATCAGTGGCAACTAGTATCCATCTATGTCCTCCACTTGACTTCTCATGTATCTCTCCAATGAATTCAATTCCCCATTGATGAAAAGGGGCATCAGCTTACAAAGGTCAAAGTAGCAAAGCACCCTGATACTTCAATTTTCTAGAAAATTTTTGGCAAGCCTCACATTTTCTCACATGTGTAAAAGAATCATTAAAAACCTTTGGCCAAAAATACCCAACCCGAGAATGTTGTGTGCAGTTGTCTTTGCTGAATAATGACCTCCACAAACTCCTTCATGCAATTCCATCAAAACATGCTTAGCCTGTGGCTCATCCAAACATAACAACAATATGCCATCCCTATTTTTCCAAAATAGATTTCCATCCACAAAGACATAATTTGATTCCTGCAACTTCAAAGTTCTCCTCTGTTGTCACTCAATCCATCTGGACACTTCATGTATTTAAGATAATGCATAACATCAGTATACCAAGGAGTATGTTCAATTCTTGCAACTGCAGCCCCTTCTTCAACATTGCAGGTCTGATTTGCCTCAATATTAGTTTCTGCCATCAGCTTAGCCAAGCCTTGGCCTCTTACCAACTTAGTGATTTGTATTTCCATGTCAAATTCTTGAATCTTGTTGATCCATTTGCATCTTTTCCTTGTGACTTTAGACTGTGTTAAAATATCTTTAACAACAGCATGAGGGACAAAAGCAACTACTTTTGCTCCAGCAAGATATGGTCTAAATGCTTTTGTGGCCTTTACCAATGCAAAAGCCTATTTTTCCATTATGCCATATTTTAATTCAGACCGCTGTAATGATTTACTAAAGAAGGACACAGGCTATTCATGACCATCATTATTCTTTTGTAACATAACAACAACAATAGTATGCATTGAAGCAAATGAAAAAATATGAAAAGGCTTTGTAAAATCTAGAGATTTAAGTACAAGAGCCTCTTTAATAGCCTTTTTGATAGACACAAAAGCATCCAAAGCTTGAATAGTCTAGTCCATTTTTTTTCCTTTCTTCAACATTTTTGATATGGGCTTAATGATCTCAGCAAAATTAGAGACAAATCTTCTAACAAAATTAATTTGACCAAAGAATGATTGTATTGCTTTGACAGTTTTGGGAGTAGGAATTTTATCAATAGCTTCCACCCTCTCAGGATCTATTCTAATTCTCTCTTTTGAAATAATATGCCCCAAGAGCTTACCCTCTGTGATTGGAAAATCACACTTCTTCGGATTTAAACTAATACCATATTCAAGAGCTTTAATAAATATCTTTTCAAGATGTTGCACATAATCTTCAACCTTCTTCGAATAAGTAGTCAAGTCATCCTGATACACCACCATAATAACATTAATCAAATCAGCAAATGCTACATCCACGACTCTTTGGAAAGTTGCTCCAGCATTAGTAAGACCAAATGGAATTCTTATGTATACATATGTTCCCCAAGGAGTTGTGAATGTTGTCTTGCATTGCTCAAATTCCTTGACTTTAACCTGATTGTATCCAGAAAACCCATCCATCATGGATAGCAATTCACACCCTGTCACCTTATGCAATATGGCCTCCATATTGGGTAGAGGATAATTATCCTTGAGAGACACCATGTTCAAATTTCTAAAGTCCACACATAATCTGATGTCACCATTCTTCTTTCTCACAGGAACCAGATTTGAAACCCATGTTGAATGTCTGATTGGCTTAATAATTCCTCCATCATTGAGCTTTGTCAATTCTTCCTGCATCTTAGGCTTCAATGTTGGGTTGATAGGCCTTTGCTTCTGTCTAAAAGGCTTGGAGCCTGGCTTCAAAGGTTTTTCATGCTGAAATAAATCCTCCCTGTATGCCTTCAGATCTTCATATGACCAGGCAAATACATGTTTGTACTTCCTCAACAGCTCAATCAACATTTGCCTAATTGCTAGGATTATTTTCTTCCCAATGTACACCTTTCTTGGTGCTATTTCAGTCCCTAGATTAATTTCTTCAATATCTTCTCTTTTGACTGGAGTTTGTTTCATGAAAGATCTATCATTTCCATTATATAGCCTCTCCAATGCCACTAGACCCTTGGGCAATTTATTTGTTTTGAGCTGCAATATTTCCTTTCTGAACACTATTTTCTTCCCATCTACTTCCTCAACAAAAGCATTGAAGTCAATTTCCTGTGCTTCATATTTGTCTATACAATGTAAAAAATTTAAAAGATCAACATCATTATTGAAAACTTTCCAGCTATAAATGTTATCAGGAACATCAGGCCTCATCTTGAATTCAATTTGTGATACCCTATCCAGTGTAATATCATCTCTTTTAAGTACCACATTTGCTAAGAAATCAACCATTATGTTTTTTGATCTATCAATCCACTCAATCAAGAAAGCATCAAACAATTCAATTGTATCCCATACAACATTCTTATATTGTTTTAATATTTTGTGTTTTGCTACATATTTTGATTTAATCTGTTAAAAAACCAACTTAGAATTGCCCAAAACAGCCAGCAACTTAATCTTGTGTTTCACAGCTATATTCAAGCATGTCAACAAAGCTTCATATTCTGCCACATTGTTTGTACATTCAAATTCTAACAAGAATGAATATTTAAAAGTAGTATCTTTAGGGGAAAGAAAAAAAATCCTAGCACCATTACCCTCTTAACTGCAAGCTCCATCAAAGTACATCTTCCATACGCCATTACCATTCTATGCAGCATGTTTTTCAATTGGATCACTATTTGTTAATTCTAGCTGGGCTAGTTCAATTTTAAAATTCCCAAGATCAATATCACAAAAAAAATTAATTTGATCTTGTGGCACACATTCAACAAGCTAACTCATTCTTAGCTCCCTATATAACTTCATATCTTGACCATTCACTAGAATAGTAGCATAAGACAAATCAAATTGAACATTTCCCCCAACAACAGTTGTCCACTATCTTCACAAAAGCATGCCGAACTGCGGAGGAGTATCAATCACTGTGATATCTATATTATAAGCCACCTGTAGAAAAGTAATCATCTTGATTTCAACTCCTCTTATAATTCCTATCATAGGTATAGGTCTATTATCCATTGCATAGCACTTCCCTTCATATGTATCAACACACAAGCCCAGCTACTTCATAACACCTACTGGCATAATATTTATAGCAGCACCAGAATCTATCATGTAGTTCCTCAGCAACTTATTATTTATGAGCAATGTGGTGAAGAAAGGATCCACTTGTGGGGAGGTTGTTAAAACATCACCTAGATAGACCTCTAAATTATTTATCTTTTCCTGCCTATTGACTTCTTCAGAATTTATATGTTTTTCATTCCCATTTGTAATCAATTGAACAACATTATCTCTGTACTCCTTAATTTTCATCAATTCAAATAATGGAACAAATATTTTTACCTAGGATAACTCCTAGGTGAAATCAAAAGAGGATCTTTCTGTCTTAACAGTCTTCTTCAGTTCTGGTGCTTCTCCTTTGCTTTCTTCTTTTTCTTTTTTACTAGGCTGATCAAACTTTTGCATTTCCTTGTGTAATTCTTCAACTTCCTCTTCTGGATAGGCTTCTATTCACTCTTATCAGGCTATCTCTTTTCTGTCTTTTTTACAGTTTCTTGTGTTTCTTTTTGATCTTTTATGAAAATTCCCCCAGGAACTCTATCTAGCTCATTCACTTTTCTATTTCTCAACCAATATTTACTCCTTGCATCCTCAACTACTACAATAGTTATTTTCTCCATTTCATCTTTAGTGAGTCTCCTTACATTGCACTGAACAGGAATTTTAACAAGATGTGGCTCTGTGTAGTATTCATCAGAATCATAAAATATCTATTGTTCAATCATATGGACATTATATTTCTGATTTGAAATGTCATACTCATAGCCTTCATCCTCTAAAGATGAATATCCTTCCTCAACATGGTAAAAAGTATCTGAAGTCAAGTAAATTTTGTGATCTTCTCCATTATCCTGCATTAACATTCCTTCTTCTTGCATCTTCTGGGCTACCACCCAATAATTTGGGGAATGTGGCTGATTACAAACTTCACAAAAGTAATTATTACTTACCATGTAACTTCCCTTTTTGTTCAATGGATCCCTTTTTGTTCAATGGATCAAGGGTCTCTTTATTTCTTGGGTTGGCTTGTATAGGTTTCCCATCTTTTCATTCTATATTGTAAGGCATATCATGCAACCTTGGCCTTTCATTTCTATTTTCATTTCTATATGTATTCTCTTGTCTATACTAATAATTATTTTGCTGAGGAGGCCTCGGGCTATCTCTTTTATTAGTCACACCAGCAGCCTTCTTGTTATTTTCAATTGTCAATGTAATTTTCTGTGCTTTAGCCAAATCTCTTGGGGATCTACTTCTCAGCTCATACCCTATCTTAGGATCAAATGCACTTAAATAAATACTCAATGCAACAAAGTCTGGCAACCTTGATCTAAGAGGGACTTTAGTATGCAACTTGTTGAATTTTCAGTTGAAATCATAAATTGAATCATTCTGATTTTTCTGAATCCTCACCAATTCATGAAGAGCTGCATCTGGAGCATTTTGATTCCCATATTTCTCTAAGAATTTGTTTTGAAATGCTTGGAGATAATTAATATAATATGCTAGAAAGCTATTAAACCAATCCCTAGCATCTTCAATAAGTGACATCATAAACAGCCTCGTGTGCACAAATATTCATGTGGCACACCTATGTCTTGAATGAACATATTGAAATTCCTTAGATGTTCTTCAGCAGTGACTGCATTGCTCCTTGCAAACTTGGGAATCATACCTCTCCAGCTACTATCCATAGGGAAAGGGCATAGATTTAAACCTACCAAATCAAACTGCCTGATCATTGCTGCGTATTGGTGAGGGGGGGATAGGTGGATATTGATACTAATGCATAGGATTATTGTATTGTGCATTATACTAAGGGGTGTGATGTTGACCAAGAGGTGGATGCACACTTGTATGATGTGTGGGAATATGAGGTAGCTGATTTGGTTGCCTGTTGTGATTGTGAGGAGCATTTTGTGGATTGGAAGGCCCTGCACCTTGATCACCCTGCTTGTGAGGTGAGACATATTTTGAGCCACCAGCTATCTAATCAACAATTTGGGCTTTCTACAATTTAGCTTCTAGCTCCCTTATTCTCTTCTCTTTCAATTCCAACAGTGCTTTTGCTTTATCAGAAATCGAGAGCTCATGGTTTCTTTTAGGAGTTTCATGATTACCCTCCATCCTCTAATCATATTCATGTTGAATTATGATATGTTCTGCCTCTTGTTCAGCTCTAAACTCAGCCCACTTCTAAGCTTCAAACTCAGCCACTTGCTCGGGATCGAGAGGACGGAAAGGATTTCTTTGATCATTAGGAGTACAAATTTCTACGCTTGAGTCATCTCTCCATATATCATAGCAATTATCTGTTTCACAGTGTGCTCTTGGTGCTTTACCTTTGTTTCTTATGCACATGTCCTAATTGATCCTCTTTCCTTTATCAGCTCTGTCATCTTTGTGTGTCCACTTGCTGCTGCCAGTAGGGGCTCCCGTATGACCTCCCCTGTACTGAAATCTTCTTCCATTCATAATGAACAACTTGTAGAATTTATGTCAGATTCACCACTCACTTTTATCAAAAATGAGAAAAATGTTTGATACTTCTAGTTCCCAGCGTTGTCTATCCAATAATTCTGACTCTATAAGTAAGGCTTTTATTCTAATTGTTTCCCAATAGAGTTGCCAATTTGTTAGCTCTAAAAAATGCAGGCAAGATACCTCAAGAGGCTGCCAATCTCTTGATACACTTCAGGGTAATAGACAAGGTTGGAAGAATTCAACCTTCTACTCTTTAGGTGCTACAAAACCTAGGTGGGTGTACCTCTCTTGAACAATGCAAGCTTAACTTATGATTATTCTCTTTCAGCAATTTGTCCACAATGGCAATGGGAAGTGAACAAATGAAATCCAACTTGAAAATGATAACAATATTCTAATCTAAATCCTAAAATGAATGCTTGACTAATAGATGCAAAGAAAACTAAATAAGTTCAAATAATGAAGTGCAAAGACTAGTGCCTTGTTGGCTATGCAGAGTCAAATGAGATCAAGATGAGCAACACTCTTTGGAGAAAATTCAAGTTATCTGGCATAGATTATGCTTACAATTGGTATAAACATGCAAGAATATGATTACTAAGTTCTATTTGAACAATTCAATTGAGCCTCTCTGATTACTGTGATTAACTAAAAGGATTTAGTCTTTACTTGAAAGAACCAATCAATCGATCACACAAGTACAGCAAGTGTGCACTGATAAATTGAATACAAACTTGTCATATCAATTTAAACAATAAAAAAGAATCCAACTTGGAGACAACTTAGCAATTCTCTTATTAAATTCAATAGATAACTGATACCATACATGTGCAAGAACATCAATTGATATTCATAAATAACTCCATTTTATAACATGCATCATAGTCTTTGAATTGACAAATTTACTATTTTGTATCCATACAATTTTCCTACTATATCAAAATACTGGTCACTGGTCCTTATTACAAGATGCAAAATTCCTATTTATACACAAGCATTTGAAGAAAATATTAAAATGAGACCCATGTCGGCCCAGCACAAAATTCGGGCTCCAATCGAGCTAGCAAGTAATGGTCAATTAGGTAAAAACATGTCAGCCATAAGATTTGTATTTCTGTTATTCACATGTTGGCTAATAGCATTTGAATCTCTGTTTTATTCGCTAACCATTCACCAAGATAGTCATGAAGGTATGCCGAAGGTAAAATGACGTTAATCGCTACCTGTGCTAACTATTCCTCATACATCGCCATAACCACCAGCTTGCTATGTCGAAGTCAAGAAGTAGTACTTTTATTCTCTTTATGTTTCACTATAGCCTTTTGCTGTCGGTGAGAAGTCATACAGATAACAAAATGTTTTATCGAAATGCACTTTACTCCCCATATGTCATTGTAACAACCTGTTAGTTATACCATAGCCACATAGTATTCCTTTATTCCCACTGTGCTTTGCTATAACACATAGATATCGTGCATACCACATACCGAGATCAATATGTCAGGCTAAAAGGCATTCACTTTTGTTTCACAATCGCCATGACAAGGAAACACTTACTCTGAAAACCATTTCCCATCTACTTTTTCCAAGACAATGCAGCGTTGGGGAGAGGTTACATAGATCGTTCCAAGTTTCACCGAGAGCCTCCCACTTAACCTCATGTTGGTATGACCTCAAGATTCCTTCACCGACGAGTGTCCATCATGAATGTCACCATAACCTATCACTGAAGTCACCCAAGTCTCATCGAATCAGTCAATGAGAGGAAGTCCAAGCGTAAGGTCAGCGAGACTGAAGGTCACTCGCCAAGACCTTACAATGCAAGCAAGTGGGTTACACCGAAAGTCATTTGGAAGAAAACTATTTGTACTTCTTTGGTGAGACAAACTCACTTTGCTATGACACTATACCGAAGGCATTCAACTTATACCAATGAACCACCAAAATGCAAAGTTGAGGAAACAAATGATATTCGGTAAGACATCACCCTGAAAGCCATGACATACGCCGATAGGAGCCTCCATAGTCACCGAAACAACATCAATGCAATGTTGATAACTACCAACAGGAAAATTCTAGTCACCATAACAGAGAACATGTCATGCCGATACACCTGAAACAAAATATTTTAGCAATAAAAACATAATGGGTCAGGGAGACCCAAACAGACCTATGTCAATAGAGACCAAAAGGCGGAAAATGCACAGATAGATGATTGAAGGGACAAACATGACCCAAAATATCAAAATGAAGGAAAAATGCATAAGGAAAGACTCATATGGAGACCTAGGGGGCATGAAATAATGCAAAAAACATCATATTTTAATAGTTCCAACAACCCCATGATCAAAAGCCCAATTAGAAAAAATTAACAATGAAAAAAGGGACCATTATCAAAAACTAAAGACATAGGAGACCCAAAACAATTAATGATACCTAATTCGATGAAGTCAATAACTACCTCTGAAGTACATTTCTTGCAAGCAAGGGCCTCAGTCCATGTTGTAAAATAATCAGTGACAGTAAGGATATACTTGTGTCTTGCAGAGGAAGGCAGATTGATGGGACCTATAAAGTCCATTCCCCATTGTTTAAAAGGTTTTACCTTGAAGACTGGCTAGAGTGGGAGTGTTGTATACTTCTCCCTAGTGGTCGTAGTATAACACACATGACAAGTTCTGACGTGGTTGTGTATATCCTTGAACAGTGTAGGCCCGTAGTAACCAACTCTGAGAATCTGGTTCGCTATAGAAGGCGTTGACCCATGTCCTGTACCATATATGTCATGAAATTCTAATGTCACTCTTTCAGATTTTGCCCTTCCTAGGCACCTTAAATACACACCCTCATGATTTCTTTTGTATAAAAAAACTCCTTTCAACATAAAACTATCACTCTTTAAGTGCAATGACCTTCTTTGTACTACATTGAGATGATTAGGGTAGCTTTAAGTCAGGAGATAATGAACAATATCATCATACCATTCACAAGGAGAAATATCCTCTAAATTATAACTTTGAGTGGTAAGGTTAGGGCCAGTTTCTGCCATGGTGTGTGTAAGCCATTGCCCTCTTACCAGTTTCATGGGTTGAATTTCCATATCATACTCTTGTAATATAGTTACCCACCTGGCTCTACATTCTCCCAACTCACTCTATATCAATAACAACTTAACTGTAGGATCCAAAACTATGGCAAAGATTTTGTTTCTAAGGATGTAATCTCTGAATTTCTTTACTGCTCTGACTAAGGCATAAGCCTACTTTTCCACACTTGGATATCTTAGCTCTGCATCTTTCAATGATGCACTTATGAATGCTATGGGATGCTCATTTCCTTGATCCAACTTTTGAGTTAACATAGCAGCACAAGAATGATCAAAGGGAAATGAATATATATAGAACAACTTAGCATAGTCAGGACTTACCAAGTAGTAGCTTCAACAATAGCCCTCTTTACCTCTACAAATTATTCTTTTTCCTTTACATTCCATTCAACTTTGGCCTCCTGCTTCAACATTGCATTCAGTGGTTTAACTATTTTCGTGAACCCAGTGATGAACTTCCTCACAAAGTTGATCCTACCAAAGAATGATTTCATTTCTTTCTTATTGGCGGGTGGTTGAATCTTGAGAATGGCTTCTATGCATTTTGGATCAATGGAAATTCCCTTTTGAGAGAGAACATGCCCCAACAATTTACCTTTTGTTACCCCAAAGATGCATTTCTTGGGATTGAGTGATATACCAAACTCTACATTTTTGGAAAACTTTGCACAAATATGAGATATGATCACCTCTCTTCTTTGAAAATACTATCGAATCATCCATATATATAATTATGCACTTCCCAATTATATCTTTAAAGGCTATTTCCATTGCTCTCTGGAATGTAGCTCCAGCATTAATCAAGCCAAAAGGCATCCTTCTATAAGCAAAAGTGCCCCATTTGGTGGTAAAAATAGTTTTATGCCTGTCCTCATATTGCACCATGACCTAGTTGTACCCTAAATAACCATCAAGGAAGGACATCATCTGAGATCCATTTACAATTTGAAGCACCTCATCCAGTGAGGGAACTGGATAATTATCTTTTTTTGATGCCTTGTTAAGGTTCTTGAAATCTACACATAACCTGATTTGACCATTTTTCTTCCTGACAGGAACCAGATTTGCAACCCAAGTAGAATATCTGACTGGAAATATGATTCTTGTATACAACAATTTCTACACTTCTTTCTGTATTATGGGTTCTAGTAGAGCATTGAAAGGCCTCTACCTCTGTCCAAAAGGTTTCACTCTTGGATTGAGAGGGATAGTATGAGTTATGATTGATGTATCATAAGTCTTCAAGTCTTCATAACTCTAGGCTATCACATCTAGGTATCTATGCAGTGTATCAATGATCCCTTTTCCTTCTTTTGGAGTGCATACTTTACCAATAAAGATATTTTTGACATCATCTTGAGTTCCCATGTTAAATTTATCACACTGACTGCTAATGGAATATTTTCTAGTATCATGTTCTTGCTCTTTGACATTTTATAGGTAAAATATCCTTTTTAGTTGCACCATCCCCTTGGGAATAGTATTAGTTTTCAAATTGATTACCCCTTCTAGGTCCATCTTTGCTTCTTGAAGCTCAATTTCATCAATGATTTGAGAAACAAAAACATCTATATTTGTGATAAAATCTAGAATATGCTTATCATCTTCAAATACCTGGAAGTTTGTAACATTATCAGGTATTGAGGGTACTGGGGTCAGTTCCATAGTAAACTTCTTTAGCCCAGAAAGGGATAGAGGTTGCAATGTACTAGCCACCTAGGACAAGGAATTAGTTGTTTGGTTCTTATTTCATGGAATCAACTAAATATTGAAGGAATCTAATCTTTCAATAAGGTCCCATACTCTATGTCTATAGTTAGTCACTATTTTGTCATGGCAGGAGTATTTCCTTCTAACTTGCTCAACTACTAACTCAGAATCTCCAAAAACTTGCAAGATCTTAACTTTTTTTCTTGATGCCATTAATAGCCCATGCACTAAGCCCTCATATTCAGCTACATTATTCGTACAGTGAAACTGAAGTCTATGAGCAGAAAAAAATGTCTTACCTCTTGGACTAATTAGCTTGAAACCTACCCCGACTCCATTCTTTGACTTGGACCCATCAAACCTGAGAGTCGAGCAACTAGCACTTGCAAACTTCTCCACCTTTTCAATTGCCTTATTACTATTGGATGGATCTTTAGAAGGCATCACTCCTTTTATTTTAAGATCCTCTTGGACATTCAGGATATCAATTTTAACTATAGGAGTGGGGTTGATATATCTCTATATTTGCTCCACTACAGCCTAGCATAAGCAACAGTCCAATTCTAAATGAGAAGCATCATGCACCCTGTACCAATTAGGTAGGAGTATTTCTCTGAAATTCATTATCCTTCCTAACTAGACTTGATCCTCAATGCATTTTTGAATGAACTCTTGAAAATTATTTAACAAAGCCAGCTTATTATCCTCTGAATCATAGTCATTCTTAGTTGGTTCCACTAAGGCTTCAGTACCATGAGACTCTATCGTGAAGCCCTTAGACACTGTATGCAACATGAGGACCTCCTCCATATCTAGTTCTTCAAGAGGAGCAGCAAGCATATAGTTACCCATACTTATGTCTGATACTAGAATTTTAGTAGAAGTTTTCTGGTATTCAGTAATCACATACTTCATTTTGGGTTCTCTTTCAATTCTAATCTGGTTTGGCACTCCCTTCCAGGGAAGCCACATATCAGAGTGATTAGTCGAGACATACCCATTCAAGGCCCTAGTAAAGTATCTGCCTAGGATTAGGCCATAAGCGTTAGGTATGTCAGCCACCTATATATTGATAATTTGTTGAATCCTAGGATCAAAAGCAATTTGCATATGAATCATATTTAACTCTCCCACAAAATTGACTTCAGTCATATCCAATTGTGTGACCTTCTTATGTGAGTCAACAGGAGTGAGCCCCATAGCTCAACATACACCGAAGGGCATAAAATTGGTTGAAGCACCAAAATCCAATAGACAAATATGTAGATTCTTACAAAATATTCGAACATAAATCAAGAATGGAGGTGTGTTTTTCCTCCCTTGAAATAGAGTTAAGGGAGTATCTACTTGAGCAACTTGATATTTTTCCTTTTATTTCCCAGTATCTCTAGGGGGCATATGGAATTGATTACTAGTTTGATTTTATCTTCCTACTAACTAAGGACTAGATACTCTATTAACACTCTCGCTAACTGATTTATCTTGTGACATGGAATTTGCATCATAAAATCCTAAGACTACATTCCTAATAGATGGAACTCTTAATAACTCGAATTTAGATAGACTTACCTTCAATTTATAGAGTTCTTTAGCAACATACATGGCCAATTTTTCTTCCTTTAAATCAGTAGGAGTCTCCCTCGGGTATTCACCATCTTTTCTTTATTTGCATCAACATTTCTCCCTTCTGGTACATCAGCATGTCCTGGATCTTCAGATAAATATTGCTTGGGCACCTAAGGCAGTGATGGATTGATGCTGGCATTAGGATCTGGAGGCGTGTTGAAATTATTTAGTGGAATGGAAGTATTAAAGGGGCCTTTAGCCTATGGGCGCCTGTGCGGAAATTCCCTTAAATCATACTTCTTGACAGGTCTCTAGAAGGTTTGCACTTCTTCAGTGTAAGTTTCCTCTTCGACATAAGCTTCTTCTTCATGTCTGGGACCATTATAATTCACTAGAATCTCATCAAAAAATTGTGTCATTTCATCCCCATTGTATACTTGGTCTGCTTCTTCTTCCAACTAGTTAGATTCCTCTTCAAGTACATTCTCCTTACTTTGTGGAAAAGAAGCATGATTCAACACCAGCATTGGTGAACCATAAGGATTAGACGGTATTATTTCCTGACCGCTTGCATTGTTCTCCACTTCGTACTAAAAAAATGATGCTACTGTTTGGAATTCTTGACAATCTAACTCAGAATGTTGACTTGTTTTGTGGAGCCTACACCATCCTGATAAGGTAGCCTCGGCTAGATACATAGCACTAGGAGGCTTTTCTTGATTAATTGGTTGATTGGAAAACTAATTAATAGGTTGATTAACTGGTTGATCTAATGGGGTGGGGACCCCTCCATTATTGTGTCTTGTGTTCCAAGTCCTATTTTTTCCTGATAGTTTCTTTCTATCGAATCCTTGTCCACCACCTTGTCCTCTATCAAAGTTCTGGCCTGAGGTTTTCCCTTTATCATAGTTTTGTCTTCTATCATTATTATACCCTCTTTCATTGTTATAACTTCTATCCTAGTTATATCCTCTTTCATTATTGTATCCTCGATCATGATGTTGCCCTCTATCAAAGTTTTGTCCCTATGAATTCTCTTTGTTCCGATTGAACTGCATATTTCTCTGAGCAACTTACAATTGACTGTTCTGGTTCCTTAAGTAAGTCACCTCTGTGTTCAGCTCCCTTATTTTTTTAGATAATTCATCTAGTCTCTCCTTGTTAGGATTAATATATGGCTATTGATTGGCATGGTTATGAGGATATCCTACTGCAACATTAGTATTTAGTGATTGGTTCAAGACTTCATAATTTTGCAAGTATGAAGGATAACTAGCATGAGGCTGAATGTGCAAGGGTTGAGTCACATTTTGCTGAGGGTAACTAATCGTGGATAACACATGTCCCATAGGAGGTCCTAGGTGAGGGACCGAAGACAACTGAGGTACCAAATTCATAATTGGAGTATGGTTTTCTAGAGCTTGATTGAGAGTTGGAACTTGTCCATGGTGAGCAACGGGTCCTAATGAGGGTAAAGTCCCAGATAGATGTTGTCTTAGATTAGTGCTAACTTTCCCAACCTTTGCATATGCATCAAGTAGGCTAGCAGGGGGGTTATTACTCCACTTCATAAAGGTAGTTGTCAAACTATCAAGTCCCTCATAATAAACTTCTAAAGCGGTGGGCTCATCGACAGCATAAGGGGCATGTAGTCTGGTATAAGCCCAATAAAACCTATTGTTGAAAGATCCTATAGGCTCATTGACCTCCCTCTTCACATTAGTGAATTGATGGTAGAGCTCATTAAAACTAATGGGAGTTTGAAACTTTTGTAAAAAGGCAGGCTCTAGCTCAGTCCAATGCTCGATAGACCCAGCAGGTAGATGGTTGTACCAATAGAATACATCATTTCCCAATGAATAAGGAAATAATCTACATGCTACATTCTCATGGTTTATCCCCCTATCCTTAAGGCTAGTCTAAAAAATCCTGATGTGTTCCTCTGTGGTCCTATTTGGGTCATTGACATGAAATTTTGAACAAAAGTGTTTAGGTTTTTGGGCATGACATTGTAAAAGGAAAGACTCAACAGAGATGGATTATTAGCCAGGAAACCCATTAGTGGAGGTGGGGGTGGTAATGGCTGATTTATGACTAGTTGCGATTGTCGGATAGGGATGCCCTCTCACCCAGATGAACTTGATAAAGATGAGGACAATGGGGATAACGAAGGTGGATGGGATGATGACGAGTCTCCCCTTTTGTTGGTCCTTCTTGACCTAGTAGGGTCTGGTAACTCCTAAAATTCCTCCTCTCCTGAAGTAGATCTGGTTCTTCTTTTGAGTCTTTCAGGAGAGATGGCATTCAAAAATCAATCCAGCTTGCTTGTTCTGACCCTCCTTATAGCGCCAATCCTATTGATGGTGTTTTCTGCACAACAATAGCTCAGACAAGATATAATATCCTATCTCTCTCAAAAGGTAAATCTCTATCACCAAGCCTTAAGAGATAACCTCAAGGTCTCTAATGTCAGGTCTTGACAATGCATAAACAACTTAGTGATAAATGTGAAAATGTTGGTAATCACAATGGGACCTTACTATAAGAAAAATATTGAATCTTAATTTACTAGATCTAGTAATACTATGATACTTCAATCCTAAATTGAATCCAATGATCCAAGAAATAACAAAAGATAAGGGTTTCGAAGAGATTTCTAAACTTAACACTAAATCTAAGATTAACAATGCAAATGACCAAACACTTGAAATGGACCAATCCCTCAAAACTAATCTCTACTTGACCCAGATAAATCTGCAATCTTATAGAAATAGTGCAATCTTCTAAGGTATTAATATTTTCAAGCCATGAACATTCATTCAAACAATCCTATTCTAATTGAAATGAACAAAAACTCATAATTGAACTAAGCAGAATGAATATAAAGTCCAGGCTAACTTTGCAAAGCAACTAACAATCAGTTGGTTGCAAAAGTATGGACAAAGGATTGCTACAACATTTCAAATATCGAATCATAAACACTATTAATTCAAATCTAATCTGAATAGTATCTTCCTCAAATAAATTCTAAAGATAGAGAAACAAAACCATGCGAGACAAAGGACACAAGTATGACACCAAATTACAATGTCATTACTTGCTTCCAATTATCCACTATAGCAACAATTCCAACTTTAGTTACAATATTTGCTTGAGAACCACTACTGACTAACTCTAGCTCTACTTAATTTTCTTTACACTAGCTCTATCCATCTAAGATTTCTTAACCCTTACAAAGAGGAAGAATGCCACATTTATAGAAAAACAACCCAAAAATATGTCGGCCTAGATAAGTCTTACAATAATAACAAGGCTGGAGAAACTAGCCAGGAGGAATTCAAAATAGAATAAAAGAATGCACTAAATGCATGCGTTCCATCCAAGTTGATCTGAGATCCCAATGCAGCTCAGACCAAAGCATGGTGACATAATGGGGAAGCACAAATCTCGATGTAACCTACATTAACTCCCTTCTCCCTTATCTTTATGCCGATCCAACATTTCATGAACTTTCAAAAGCATCCTATCCAAATCAGCAATTGGTGGCAAAGGCAAAACCCTAAGTCAATTTTCAAATGATGCAATCTATTCCCTTGACTATTTGATGGACTTATCCCAATTTACCTTGTATGTCATATACTTATCAATAACAACAAGGTATGTGGTTGTATCATCGAACTGGTGCTCATAAAAAAAATCATCACTAATTGGGGCATAAACCTCTTTCCACCATTCTCTCAATTGTTCTAGACTCAAATATTGGGGAGCAATCTTCCTTCTTCCTGTCATGATCTCAAAAAATGCAATAGAGCCATTGTATACACCACTCAGGGTACCATCAATCTGCCTTCTTTGTTTGTAAATCTTCTTCAATACTTTATGCCTAATCTGTAGTGCCTCAAACCATTCCCAAGGTTTAGTAGCTTTAGAGAAGAGAAGGATCTTGTCACTTACTAGTTTATCCTTGGTGTATTCAATGACATTCTTGGTTTTCTGTAGCAATAGGTCCGTATCCTCCTTGTCTTGTGCTAACACCTTCTTCAACCAATCCATTGTCCTTGCAACATCTTTCCCTATGGATAGGATTTCCTTAATAGCTTCACCACCCTTGGTTTGCACCCCCTTCAGCCACTTCATAGTGGCAAAAGTGGAAGCTTTCATCTTTTCTAGTTCAGTGATGGTCTCTTGAGGTAGATGATTTGCAGCATAAACCAAAGGATTAATAGATTGTATGGGTTTTATTAGGTCTTCCAAGCATTTCCTAAGATTTTCATTTTCTTTCCTTAGCTCTTTCTTGGTCTTTATTTCCTTCCTCAATCTACCCATGATAACTGCATTGGAGCCTTCATAGTCTTCAATGTCCTATTCAACTAATGTAGGCCCTAGATTCAGAGTCTAAATATTGTAATCTTTTCCAACCACATCATCTCTATTTTTATCTGGAGTAGGGGTGGTAATATGAACAAATTTTTTATGGGCCTCATCTCTTTCAATTCTTGAGATCACTCTAGCCTTCTTGTTATCTTTTCCTTTTCCAATTTTAGCTACGAGCTCGTCACAATTTGGTGGTGTTTCCTCCACTATAACTTCTTTCCTCTTTATTTCTTTGTCAAGCCACTCTGGAATAGTAGGTTCTAATTGCACCTAGCTCTGTCCTATTTTCTCTAGTTCACCTTCTGATATTTCTTCTTCGAAATTTTGTTTTTCATGAGTCTCATCCTTATTCCCTTCCTCTCCGATGCGTCCCTCTTGGTGTTCAGGTGATGGGATCTTTTCTACCTCTTCCTCCCTTAGAGGTGACTTGACCTCTTCATTTATGATGGGTGATTTCATATATGCAACCAAGGGATATTGTGTTACCTTTTCAACTTCAGCTTCTACACTGTAAAGTTCCCCTACATGGAACTCCTCTCCTTCAATATTCAGATGTTCTTCAACATTTTCTACCTCACCTAGTTCACTTTGAGTTTCACAAGTGGAAAGAACATCATCTTGTTGCTTCTCCTAAGAAATGATAGGAGGAAGGTTTTCTTTAGGCACACTGTCCTTCGGAGAAGGAGTCTTAGATCTCCTAGTATACACCTTCACCTTCTCCCTTGAACATTTTACTTCTACCATAGGCAGGGTAATACTTTCTTGTTCTTTGGAACTTCTTTTCTCTGCCAACTTTACAGTTCTTCTTCTCTTAAGTATGGGAGAAGCAGCATGAAGATTTTGTTCTTGTATTTCTTTCTGTTTAGACATTTTAGTCCTTGTCCTTATCTTAGCCTTTGGCCTCCTCTGCTTTTCTATTTTTTGGACTTCTTCTTCTTGAACACCTTTTACCTTAATCTTGGATGGAGAGTTCAACTTACCTTTACCTTTAGGATCTTGTTCATTTGATTCTTAGATGTGGAGTGAGGATCTAAATCTCCCATTAGGTTGTATGTACATTTGACTCCTTCATTATCCAATCCCCATATCGAATGCTTGAGCCACATCTTGGTAGCTTTGATAATGGGATCCATCAACTATTTCAGTTTTGTTTTCTCCTCCTCTAACCAATCAACTTCACCAATTGGTACTTATTTTACTACCTCATAAGCATGATCCTGGATCAAGTTTCCATCATCTTCCAACTGATCAGGAATTGCCTTTACATTATAGAATCAAACTAACTCAACTGGAATCCTGGAGAATTTCTTCTTTCTGACCTCAAATTCATCACTACAATTGGCCTAGTAGTCCTCCAAGTTCACCTTATGGCTATACTCTGTGATGGCCTTCTTTTGAGCTTCTCCTATAATATCAAATATAGACCTCTTGGAGTGGAAAGACAAGCCAAGAGTACTCATTTCTTGCTCTGAAGCTTGATCAAAACCAATGGAAGGGCATGATTCTCTAGTTCCAATCCTTAGGGGAAAATCTCCACCAACTCCTGTATTGTGTTTTTCTTTCTTGACAATAGCATCAAATTCAGAAATATGTCTAGTTACTTCCAACAATATGATATGATTAGTGGGATACCTTGGAAGTCTATATGGGGCTCTTTGGCAGCCATCAATCCAAATGTAGGAGAAAATTTGGGAATTGTATAAACCAAGGTCCATACTTCTTGATGAGCTCCTTGGCCTGATCTGAAATTCTGACATGCTCTGCTTCATAAAGCATCCTTGTGATATACATGGTAAATGCATCATTTTCCCTCCTATAGTTTGAACTTCCCAAATGCAATGTAGGAAAAACCTCATAAATAACATCTTGCTCAAAAATTCCCTTTGTATCCAATCCTTTGTAGGGATGGAATCTTGCAAGTGTATAGACCATATATGAAGTCATTGTTAAAGTCTTGGTTTGCAACACATTGGAGAACTGTTCATGGAGTATACTACTAATCAAACCAACCCAATGATAATCAACTAATTCTTGCTCCATCCTCACAATGACATGGCACATCCAATTCTCAAATGTACTAGCATTCCTTAATCCAACCACCCTGCTAAGAAGAGTGATGGCATCATAATATTCCTTCTTGAAATTTATCCTGAAAAGGTGTTTGGGCAGTTTGGAATAATGAGACTTGGGCTTCTCTAGCCAAGAATTGATAAATGGTTGTGACTTCATAGATTTATTATCGTAGAATTCCTTGGCAGACCCCATGTTGAATGCCACCATGTGAGATCTGTCTAGCATATAAAAATTTTGAGTAATGGAGATAGGGCTAAGGTTTGCAATCACTCTCCCCTCAGGACTAATAATCTTTTGTGTACCCTAGTCGTAATGTCTGGCGCACTCAAGAACAAGCTCATAACACTACACCATTGAAGGGAAACAAGCCACATGTGCCAAACCTGACTCCTTCATCCTTATGGCCACCAAAGGAAGATCTTTAACTTCCATTCTTTCTTTGAACTCTTTGTAGTCCCATTGCCCAACGTTTATATCAGTCACCTCTAAATAGATCAATGCAACTTTTCTCTCAGGAATCTTGCTTTTGATGTCCATTTTAATCCATTCTCCTTCTGAAACTGAAGATCCCTTTGCTAATTTCGCTGATTTCAGTTCTACACTTACCAATAGCAAAACTATGCGAAAGCAATAGTCCATCCATGAATACACCATGAGGTTCTTAACCGCTAGGAGTCAGTTAAATCCTGTAAAGTCAGTTATAAATGGACGTAAATAAATTTTGAGTTTCCACACTATGGAATCCAACTAGAGAAATTCTGGGAATTCTAGATCTAATCCATTCCAAACTTTATAACCCTCAAAGTGAAACACCCTTTACCTTTAACAATTAACCCTGAACATAATCAATCAATAAAGTTCCATGGCAAAATCAGATATTTGTTTAGATGACTATTAAATGTTCATAAATAAATCTAATTATCTACATTCCTTTATATTTCATCGCTCTTTGCAAATCCATGAGGGACGGATTTCTGCGAAGAATGAGCCAGATTGCAAACTTCAAAAAATTAGAGACGCCGAATTTTAGAGAAAATCCAGACCCGACAGAAATCCATGGATAAGGAAAAACTCTGAACCAATCGATGCAAAAGCATGTACTTCGGCCAAAAAAATTTCATTCAGAATGAGGTCACACTGAGTGGGGCATGTCTTGGGGCATGTCTTGCCGACTCGTGATAGGGATACACATGTCGAAGAGAGCCTTTCTCTTTGGGGTGAGGTCACAACAAATCCTCTTTATCTCACTGACTATTGGGGTCCTAAGCAAACACTTTGGTATGACTAATTTTTTTTGATATAAGGTCTTGGTGAACTTGTAGCATCTTGCTGAACATCGATCTAACAAACATATCGATATGACTAGTAGGTGGTCGGGGTAAGGTCTCAATGAATGTTCTTTGTCTCACTGACCAGCAATATAACAAACACATCAATATGACTACCAGGTAGTTGGGGTGAGGTCTCGGTGAATTTTCTTTGTCTCACCAAAAGAATACAAAAGACTTTTTGATGTGAGAATTACATTGTCCCAACGATAAAATATAAACCTATGAAGTGCTTCAGTGAGACATCTCGCCGATGAAGGGGAGTCTCATCGGAGCAAATGGATGTTTCGGTGATGGGTTTTGAATTTAGCCAAAGGTCCTAGAAAATGCGTGATGTTACGCTGACATGGAGTCTCATTAGTATAACCTATAGCTGAAAACATGTGGTCTCCTCAAAAGAAAGTCCAAGCTCGCCAAGAAAGAATGGCTTAGTCATGAAGCCTCAATGACCATTGGTAGTCTTTCCGAAAGCAAAGGTCTCAGCAAGAGTTGTGAGCTCGTCGAAAGGTCTCACAGAAGGATGAAAGTCTCAGCGATAGAAAAGAATATCGGTATGACCAATGGAGACCACGATGACCTCCTACTGATGGATGTTTGTCTTACCGATAGTTTAAATGATAGCGATAAATTTATTGTACCTCACTGGATTTTGTAAAAATCCACCAGAGATGGGTTATCTTGAAGGAACGAGAAATCCCTAATTGAAGCCAAAAGTCAGATTGTGACCTAAAATTGCAATTTCACACACAGCATCCCATCAATCATGAATTTCAATGATTTAAACTTAGGGAAAGCCATGCATGGATCTTCAAAAGATTTTCTTTGTGTTCTAGGCCTGTTTGAGAGAAAAATAAAGATGAATGGTGATGCCCTAGGTTTAAACGCTATACATTTGCATTAACATACAGGAATACCTATGACTCAGGTAATTCAAATTCCAACACCATACTAGGGGAGACAATTGTGATTCACAAGTAAGTTCACCGAAATAAAAATTGACCAACAAACTCATAAATTACTTGGGAGATCATAAATTAACCAATGTTATGCAACCCTAGTCATGAAGTGATCAAATACTCAAGAATTCAAGTCCTAGAAGCTCTTACAACATCAACGTGCTATCCATAATCATCAATTCAAAGCAAAGCAATCAAACACATACCATTATAAAGTGGAAGTCAATCCTAGAATTAGTAAATGCAAAGAGAATGGTGTCCATAAAGAATAGGGGTAGGAATGTACAAGAAATGGCCACTAAATCTATCAAGTGAAACCCAAACACCCCAAAAACCCAACCAATCAATTGCAAGAAAACACTCTTTAGCTCAAATGGTGGAAAATAATAAGTACGATAGCACAAAAGACCTCAAAAATCCATTAAATACCTTATTCACAGTTCGTACATAGACATTAATGCCATTGACAAGATAGTCAGAAAAAGCTAGGGACCCAATGAACAGATGTAATCTAGGAAAATCCAACCTACATGGAATTTCATGGATACCGAAAAATCCTCAAACCACAGTGCACAGCTGGAATCCAAATAGGATTCGGGAAAATCTGCCGAGGGAGGAAAATCCTGAATTAGGGTAAAAACCCAAAATTTATCCAGAACTTAGGATTTTTCAATGAATAATCTGGGAAAACACTAAGGTAATCAAAAGTAATCATTTAAGCTCATGCCAAAGTAAGATACAACCTCAAAGTGAAAGGGCCAAAACATCAAAACCAAAATTGAAAGAAAGGGTACCTACTTTTAGCGGGGCATGTGTGCAAAAACTGCACAACAATACTGAGAAAATCCTTAAGGCAGTTGTGTTGAAAAATAGATACAATGTTGTTTTTGAAGAAGCTCATAGTGAAGATACTCCATCTGGTCTAGTAACAGAATAAGGAAAAGAAGATACATTTAAGGACACTTTGAATCCTCTTGACATGCAAGATGCTAAAATTCCTATGGAGATTGAAACTCCTAAAGTTGTATCAATTGATGAAATTGAGATTCTTGAAGCAAAGGAAGAATCAGTGACTGAAGAGAAGAAGGCTGAAGTGAAGGAGATTCCTATGGAAGCAAGAGACATTGCTAAGGTAGTAAAGGATTTCTTAGAAGGAAAACATGAGGAGTCTAACCCTAAACTAGTTAAAGGTCCTATCAACTTGGCCACTCTATCTCCTATTGAGAATTTGAAGGTAACATCATTTGCACAGGCCAAGGCAAGGGAGGAGATTCTGAAATATCTCATTGAGGATAGTGAGATGTTGAGTGTTGCATCTAGTATATTGGAGAAGATCATGCCTACATATGTCAAGGATTCATTTGATTCTCCATCTAGGCAGGTAAAGAAACTTTTCAATTCTATAAGTACTACTTTGAGTCACTGGAAAATTCAACTATGGATAAGGTTCAAAAAGAATTTGATGCTAAAAGGTTTGGTAGGTTGAAGGGAATGCTTGTTAATGATAAATATTTGTTAGCTACCTATGTAAAGAATATTCAAAGTTCTTTGTCTAAAGGTGAAAACATTTATAATTCATGCTTATCATTATCAAATTTCACTAAGGACACTAAAAAGAAATTAAAGGAATATGAGAAACAGTTAGCAGATATCTCTCAAGCATTTTATTCTAACTATTTCTATTGGAAAGTAAGAAGGTCAAGTCATATCCTTGCTTGAAAAAATAAAAATTTTGAAGCATGAATAAGGAAGAATTCTTGAAAGGGTTTGCAAGTTGAGAGGACTAATTGGTCCCAAGATAGAGAGAATGCTTAGTGCATTGAAGGAAGCACAAGATGCTATGGTGGTCAGTGATCCAATGAACTTTTAGTTAGTAGAGATGCAATTTAATTTTTTTTGTGGTCACATGACTATTTTGGAGAGTCTCAAAAAGCATTGGGACACTAGTTTGACCCTATTAAGGACCAATTTTGTAGATATATTCAAGTTTATGTAAGTTGTAGAAGCATGTTAGTACATATGCAATTTGTTTATAGCAATTTCGTATGATTTTTGGTATGTGGATTCCCCATCTTTTCCATTAATTTCAAAGGGGGAGAGCGAGACAGTGAAAAATTCCTCATTCATCTTAGGGGGAGTTATGTTTAGGAGTTGTGTTTTGAAGTTTTGAGGTTGGTAGTGTATTCATGTTGGTATTGATTCAACAATCATTTTTCACTAAGTGTTTCCATCAATGCCAAAGGGGGAGATTTTTGGCAAGAGACACTGCACATGTCATCTGGTTTTGTCATTGATGGAAACCCTAGTCAGTGATTTGATCCGCATTTTAGTATTTGTTTGTACTAGAACTCACATTGAAGTTCATTGATTAATTGTCAAGCTAGAACAGAGCATCTGACAAAATTGTGTTCATTAATTCATATGCAATTCTCTGTTATCATTTTGAGTTTTGGATTTCAAGGAAGGTTTTTCAATGTATGATCTATGCTATCCTTAAATCTTAGAGCCTCATATTGATTTGTGTGCAAGTTTGAAGATCTAGCTGATTGATTTTTTGTCTAATAGTGCAAGAAGGCCGACTAAGTGAATGTAGCATGTTGCAGACATTCAAGGTGAAATTGTTTGAAGTTTTTTGTGTTTGAGCATGTTTATTTGGGTCCTCACTATGTTGTGTCCAACTTTGGTTGGTATGCATTGAAAATTATTTTTGGATTGAGCTGACAGTTTGTAAATATTTTCTAGTTTGTTGAAGCTGACATATGGTTGATTAAATCTTTAGTTCCAAATATATAAATGACCATTTATATCATTTTGATGTATGTGTGAAGTGTGTTGATGTGTGTTGTGAAATTCAAAAGGATTATAGAGTGATAATGCACACTTTCACGTGCATAAAAGGATTTATGATCTGAATGTGAACAAATAGAGCAAAAGAGAAGAATTAGATAGAAGGTTAAGAAAATGATTAATGTGCTTAACTAGAACTATAATAAGGCATCAGTATATGCTATTATTTCAGTTCAAATCTTTTGGATATAATCTAATTGCTTTTTTAAGACAACGAGTCTTCTTTTTGTATCTAAGTAGTGAGCTCTAGGTAGTGTTCCTAAATGCATGTGCCTTCCTTTTGTAAACACTTATATTTGAGTATACTCATATTGTGGATTGACCTCCACCCTGGTTTTTCCCCTAATAGGGTTTCAACATAAAAATCCTTATGTTATGGTGTTGTGGTTGATTTCTTTGTGTTCTTGCATATTACTTTTGGTTCTATGTTGTAAGTAGTTTAAAGATCAGGTTAATAAAGTTAAATTTTGCAGAACACTAATTCACCACCCCCCCCACTCTCAGTGTTCCTTGGTTCCAACAATGAGCAACATGGAATACAAAGACAATACTTTTCTACAAGAACTCCACAACAAAATGGAGTAGTGGAAAGAAAGAATAAAAATATTCAAGGGATAGCTAGATGAATGATGAATGAATCCAAGGTTCCTAACATGTTTTGGAAATATGTGGTGCACACAATAGTTTATATCCTTAACTAAGCCAAGATCAAATAAAATCATAATAAGACATACTATGAGATATGGAAGGGAAGGCTTGTATGCATGCAATACTTCAAAGTGTTTTGAAGTACTTTGTAAATTAGAAGAGATGAATAAGATTTAGGGAAATTTGATGCAAGGGAGGATAAAGGAATAGTTTTTGGCTACTCTTCAAGGAGTAAATCCTATAGATGTTTCAATAAGAAGTTCCATAGAATGGTTGAAAGCACAAATGTGAAGATAAATGAGGAGAAAATCTATCAAGTTGAACCATAAGAGCATAACTATCCTTATGAATAAAGATACAAGGAAGATGTAGAACATATAGAAGATGAAATAATTGAACTAAGGAGCATAAATGAGCCAAAAAAAACACCATCTAAGTTTTTTCAAAGGAACCATCCAAAATATTTGATAATAGGAGATGATGGGTCAAAACAACATGAAGAATGGTACGAGATTTGGAAACTAAAAATGTGGCTTTACTATATATGATTGAACCTAAAAACTTCAAAGAAGCAAGTGAGGATAAGAAAAAGATAGAAGTTATGAATGAAGAGCTTAATAAAATTGAGAAGAATGATACTTGGGAACTCATCCCAATGCTAAAGGATAAAACTCTTATTGGCACTAAGTGGGTGTTTAGAAAAAATTTGAATGATGATTGTCAAGTTATGAGAAGTAAAGAAATATTGGTATGTAAAGCGTATGCTCAAATAGGCGTTGATTTTGGAGAAACTTTTTCTCTAGTTTCTAGGATGGAATCCATAAGGATGTTCTTGGCTTATACTAGTTTTAAGAACATCAAAGTATACCAAATGGATGTTAAATTTTCCTTCCTGAATGGAGATCTAGAAGAAGAAGTCCGCATTGAACAACCAAAAGGGTCCCTACTATTAGAAAATAAAGACTATGTATGTAGATTGAAGAAAGCACTTTATGGGCTGAAATAAACACCTAGAGCATGGTATACTACACTTAACAAAAATATAAAATAACAAGGGTTCAAGAAGGGAGTTTTGGCTAGAAACTTATATATTATGATTGGAGGTAATGCTCAATTAATTGTCATGGTCTATGTGGATGACATCATTTTTGGAGGAAGCAATGACAATATGTGTGAAGGATTTGCAATGGAGATGAAAAGGGCATTTGAAATGTCCATGCTAGGTGAGCTATCCTTCTCTCTTGGCTTGCAAATATCTAAATCATAAAATAAAATATTTATCTCAAAAACCCAGTATGTAAAAGAGATGTTGAAAATTTTTAGAATGGAAGATTGTTATCTTGTAAGTACCCCCATGGTAATAGGATTTAAGTTAATTAAAGATGATGAATCTCCTAATGAAAATCAAGCAATTTATAGATCAATGATTGGAAGTTTTTATATTTTACTACTTCAAGGATGGATATTATGCAAGAACTAGGAATGGTAGAAAGATTTCAAGATGCACCAAAAGAAACAATACAAGGCCAACAAATGGTCTTTCAATACGACCGACATCGCGTGCAGGTGATGACCAGCAGTGTCCACCCAACGCGGCGTGACCGGCAATCCGAATAAAAAGTTAATATTGTTCAAACGTTAATGCGACAAAAATAGTAATGTATCGAAATTCCACGAATGTAAACCTGTAATTATTTTAGCGGATACATATGCAAAGTTGAGACACAATGACAAAACATGGAAAATTTTGACTAAATTCCTCAATGAACTATGAATTATTGGATATGAACAAAAATAGGATTGTTGAGAGGGTTTTAGAATAAAAATTTGTAGGTGTAAAACTAAAATTTCACAAGCTGCTTACAAGATTTTTTTTGAGATGTTGTAGTTACACTTTTCTTGGTCAATATACATATATGTAAATGTGGAAGCTTATACTAGTTTGGAATTGCAATTTAAAAGGAATTTTATTTGATGTTGTTGTTACAAGTGCCCTGGTCATTGTGTATGCAAATGGGGAAGCATATTGACTAATGTGTGAATGGTTTCTTTTAGAATGCGAAGAGTTTAGACTCTAAATAAAAAATTGAAATTAATGTCCTTCACCTTCATCCAATGAAGGATTATAAAAGGATGAAAATTCAACAAGCATATAAGAAGGCACAACCAGAGCATCAACCAAAAGGAAGAGATATAGCTTTGGAGTGAGGGTCAACACCTTACATAGGAGGTTGGATAGAAATTTTTGGGGTGGCAAAAGACATTGAGAAGATGTTAAAAGTATAGATTTAAAACCAAAAAGGGGAACCAAGTTGAAGAGAGAAGAGTAGGTTGATAGGATAGTGAAACAAGAGCTTGTGAGAAGAAGTTTAGAGAAGCATAGCTAAAAAGAGAATGAACATTAGTGTAGACTATAATCGATTGGTTTGAAGAGGTTGATCAAGTTTAAGGGAGGAGGCATCGAGTTGGATTATGTGCATAGTTGTAAAGGAAATATGTGTTGCAGAGTGAAGAACTAGCCAAGTAAAGTATAAAGGAGGCATCAAATAGAATGCCATATGCGAAAATAGAGGACAAAAGAGTGACGGGGGAAATTTACAAGTAATAGGTGCCATATATGAAGTTGGAAAGAATGACCAGAGAGAGAGATTGCAAGGAGAGAATGAATATGAATGGCCTTAATATGTAATTTTCTCATAAAATTTGTGTTGCAGATTTTAAATATATGTTGTACATATTTTAATCAAATTAAACCAAATTATGGTACTACTATTCGGGTTTTGATTTTGAAAATAAAGTTATTCTAGTTGTTAAGAGATTGATATTTAGGTATGAGAGAGGTCATCTTGCATCAATTGTTATTAGATCCACAAGATCTTGAGAGTGGAGAGAATCCACTAGGATCGTGGGTGAAGAATTGATAAAGAGTAAAGAAGCCTTGAGAGTCCATTGATTCTATGGGAATTATGTTGGTTGTCCACCAACATAGATGAAGCTAGGTAGAAGGTGTGCAAATATCTTCCACTAACAAGGAGTGGGTAGAAGAGATCATGAAAGTGAATCTTCCAAAATCCTATTGAGAAAAGGATAGTATTGATATTTTTGTTGCTAGGGGACCTACAATGGCTGCAAGTGTTGGATCTAATATGTTTGTGGTTTCATATTGAGAGTGTGCCATAATTTATCTGAAAAATTTCCTAGAGTCATGAAGAGAGTTTATTGATGAAGAAGGAATATTTGAAGCCACAAAAAGTGAAACAAGAACCCACTTGAAGGAGTGATTTGTTTTGAACTATGTGCAAAGCTAGTGGAAAGTGTTGCAAAGTGACAATGGACATTGATAGTAGAGATAATTTGGTTGCATTGGAAATGGTTTAGAAGTTAAAATTGAAGAAGATTAAGCACCCTAAGCCATACTATATCTCTTGGTTGCAAGGAGGTCACCAAATTTGAGTAAGTGAAAAAAAGCATTATGAAATTTCCCATTGGAAGATATAAGGATTAAATTGTATGTGATATAGTACCCATGGATGCTTGTCACATTTTTTTCGATCAACCTTGGATTTGCAATAGGGAAGCTATAGATATGACACCAATAACACCTATAGCATAATCAAGGATGGGAAGGAATATGTGTTGAATCTATTGTAGGATAAGTAAGAGGAAGTGGTAAAATAAATTTCAACAATATGCCCAAATGAGTGTATGAAAGAAGAAAGTAACATAAAATTTGCAATAGGTGAGAAAGAAGTTGTTGAGAATCCTTTGAAGGATGAAGAGAAAAATAAAATATTGTAGTAAGTATGAAGAATGAAGAAAAATAAGAGGAGATCCTTGTGCAAAAGGATCAAGAGGAAAGAGAAGAAGAGATTGCAACCAAGGTTGTAAAGGATGATAAATGTTGTTGCATCCCTTTGATAGAAGGGGAATAGAAGGAGAGGTGTATGGGAACAACCCATACAATCCAAAAAGAGTGAAGATACATGGAGAGCTTCAATCTCCATATGATTTTATGTAATAAAGATGTTCATTTAATTGATGTTGAGGAGAATGACTTGCTTGAGGTAGAGATTGAGAAGATTAACAAGTTGTTCCAGAATGAACACTTGAAGCAAAATATACAAGCAACAACAAACATGGTGGATGGGGTTGTTGTAACAACAAAGTATGTATATTTAAGTTGTAAGTTTTCTAAAGTTTGGGATGAGGAAGTTAATAAGGAATTTCTTGTTGTTGAAATGAATAATAAGTTTCAAGAATATGGAAAGAAGAATGTAGTTGTAGATTGGCATGAAAATATATATTTTCACATAGAAATTGTAGAGGGTACTGCAAGTGAAAGATGGTGGAGATGGTCCATTTGTGGTGGGTCAAAACCCACAAAAGGGGAAAAGTGGAGAGGAAAATTTATTTGGAATAGGAGGTTGGTACATGGTGGACACAAGTCTACAAGAGAAGAGACGAATGAATTGTAGGCTAGTTGGTAGAGGATTGTAAATATTTTGGTAACATGTTGGACGAGGAGGAAAAATAAATAATTTGTAGGTGTCAATTTCAGAGTGGAAGCATGTTGCAAGATGTTCAAACCTTGGAAGATTAGTTATACTACTTAGCTTCGTTTTGTGAGCCTATGTTCACAAAAATTTTATTAGGTCCATTTGATGTAGGAACATTTGACTAGATAGAGTTCATTCTCTCAATATTTGACTTCACTTTAATAGGAATCACATGACCATGAAAGGTGAAAGGGAAAGTTTAAGATGTAGATTAACTTTAGCAAATGCAATCAATTAGTGTGAAACCAATATCTAGATCTATAGCCTAATTATTTTAGTGGACTCAAATACAAAGTTTAGATGCATTGACAAGGCATGAAACCATTTGAATAAATTACTCAATGAACCACCGATTTTTGGATATGAAAAAAATAAGATTGTTGAGGGGGTTTTAGCACACAAATTGGCAAGTGTAAAGCTAAAATTTCACAAGCTATGAATATATATTTTTTTTAGATTTTGTAGTTGCACTTTTCTTGGTCAATATACATATATGTAAATGTGGAAGCTTTGACCAATTTGGAATCACAGTTTAGAATGAATTTTATTTTATGTTGTCATTACAATTGCCTTGGTTAGTGTGTATGCAAATGGGGAATCATAGAATAATGTGTGAAAAACTTCTTCATGAATGCAAAGAGTTTAGAGTCTAAATAAAAATTTGAAATTAATGTCCTTTTACCTTCATCCAATGAAGGATTGTAAAAGGATAAAAACTTAGCAAGAATAGAAGATGGGGCAACTAGAGACAAAGGAGAATCAACCAAAAGCATGAGATATAGCTTTGGAGAGAGGGTTGAAGCATTGCATAAGAGATTGGATAGAAATATTTGGGGTAGTTGAAGACATCAAGAAAATGTTAAAATTATAGATTTAAAACCAAAATGGGGTGCCAAGTGGAGAAGAGAAGAGAAGGTCAATAGGATAGTGAAAAAAGAGCTTGTGGGAAGAAGTTTTGAGAGGCGCAACTGAAAAGAGAATGCACAATAGTGTAGAGTGTAACTGATTGGTTTGAATAAGTTGATCAACTTTAAGAGAGGAGGCATTGAGTTGGATTGTGTGTGTAGTTGTAAAGTAAATGTACACAACAGAGTAAAGAATTAGCCAAGTAAAGTATAGAGGAGGCATCAAATAGAAGGACATATGCCGAAATAAAGGACATAAGAGTAAAGGGGGAAATTTTCAAGTAAGAGGTACTAGATATGAAGGTTGAAAGAATGAGTAGAGAGAGATTGCAAGGAGAAAAAGCATGTGAATGGCCTTGATATTAATTTTCTTGTAAACTTTATTTTGTAGAATTTAAATATATGTTGTATGAATTTTAATCAAATTAAACCAAATTATGTTACTACTATCTGGCTTTTGATTTTGAGTAGCAAGTTATTTTTGTTGTTAATAGATTAATATTTAAGGAAGAGAGAGGTCATCTTGAATCAATTGGTATCAGAGCCATAAGATCTTGAGAGGAGATAATCCACCAGGACTGTGGGTGAAGAATTGGTAAAGAGTGAAGAAGCCTTGAGAGGCCACTGATTCTATGGGAATCGTGTTGGCTATCCTCCAATAGAGATGAAGCTGGGTAGAAGGTGTGAAAA
Organism: Sequoia sempervirens; assembly: GCA_007258455.2. NCBI lineage: Eukaryota > Viridiplantae > Streptophyta > Pinopsida > Cupressales > Cupressaceae > Sequoia > Sequoia sempervirens. Next base: position 6,992,770 of record VDFB02000017.1, on the reverse strand, counting down.
TATCTTCCACTAAGAGGAAGTGGGTAGAAGAGATCTTGAAGGTGCATCCTCTAGAATCCTATTGGGAAGAGGATAGTAGTGAGAGTTTTGTTGTTAGGGAACCTACAAAGGAATCAAATGTTGACTTTAATTTTTTTGTGGTTGTAGATTGGTAGTGTGCCATAATTTTTTGGAAAAATATCTTGTAGTCATGGAGAGATTTTGTTGATGAAGGAAGAATATTTGAAGCCACATAAATGAAACAAGAACCCATTTGAAGGAGTGGCTTGTTCCTGTAATGGAGTTAATTTTCACCCAATGAAAATTCCCCATTTACACAACATTACCTTAGAAAAATTAAACCCAAAGATGTTATTCCACCCCACCATTCTCTTTCCACCCACTTGGTGGATTTCTATAGTGTTAGTGGGGGATATTTATCGAGGAAGCTAGCATGAAGCATAGATGTCTATATGGTGCACTGTCATCCTAACATGATTCAGACCTTGGAATCTACAGAGGCATTACACTTCCCCATTGGAAATGAAGTGTAACACCTCTACACCCTTGAATGACCTCAAATGACTCTTTGGGTTGCTATTAACCTTCAAAATATCTTCATTCAATTGATCTTCTTGAACTTCACTTGATCACACTCACCTCTACACACTTCATTTCATAGCTCTTCCACCATTTTTTAAGCTTTTAGTTGTTACTATTTTGGGTTTGTCTCCTTAGATTGTCATGACAACATTGGTACTCACAAGCTTGCGATCTCACATATCCCTTCACATGCTTGAGGGAATCTTGTTGGAGAGGTGATATCCATTTTACTTAGCATCATTATTTGATTTATGTAGCATATTATTGTTTGCATTGATTGGTAGTACTTCATCTCAATAATTTATTGCATTTTCTCTATCATGGCTATTCTAGTTGTCTGTGGAGGTGGGAACAACGAGACAGGGGTTTGACTATGACAAGCCCCAAAACAACCCCAACATTTTTCCTCGTTCTACTATTTGTAGTTGTTTGCTTTCATGTGGATCTTGCAAGATGTTGGACCAACTATAAGCTTTATTTTTTTCACCTTTTCTCTTTTCAAATTATATCTTTTAAGTTAAAGTATTATTCTTGTTACTTTAGTAGTTTAGCTCTTTTATGTTTTCTATCATTGCATAAAACTATATTTATCAAGTAGTTAGTGAACTCCCTATTAGTTTTGACTATATCTTGTACCCTCTATCTATATGGATTCCATCATTGGACCAAGATGATGACACATCACACTATTGTTTGTCTTCTATGTTGGAGTCCTCTAGTAGAGAGCTGCCTAGGTTACGATCTAGACTCATGAATTTTCTCACCTGGTTTCCTAAACTCTCAGGTTGATAAAAGCATAGTGGAAGATTAGTTGACCTTCCTTTTCACCCTCTTGATACATTCAAATTACCTTAACTAATGATTAGCGTGAGGTATATTAGGACAGCTGATTATTCTAGACCCTCCCACAACTTGGGGTCCTGAGAAAATAGTCCCCCTCCTCTATAGTTCTAAGTTGTGTGCAAATTGGAAATTATTGTAAAGTGATGGTGGAAAATGATAGTAGAGATAATTTAATTTTATTGGAAATGATTGAGAAGCTAAACTTGATGAGGATGAAGCACCTTAAGACTTGCTATGTCTCTTAGTTACAAGGAGGTTATCAAATTCATGTAAGTGAATGAAGCATTGTGAATTTTCACATTCAAAGATATAAGGATGAAATTGTATGTGATATATTACCCATGGATGTTTGTCACACTTTTTTGGGTCAAACATATATTTTAGATAGGGAAGCTATACATAATGGCAATGATAACACCTATAGCATAATCAAGGATGGGAAGGAATATGTATTGGATCTATTGCAGGAAAAACAAGAGGAATTGGTAAAAGAAATTGCATAAGTATTCACCAATGAAAGAAGAAAGCAACATCAAAGATGCAATAGGTGAGAAAGAAGTGGCTAAGAATCCTTTGAAGGATGAAGAGAAAAAAGAAAAGATTGTAGTAGATATGAAGAATGAAGGAAAAGAAGAGGAGATCCTTGTGCAAAAGGATCAAGAGGAAAGAGAAGAGATTGCAACCGAGGTTGCAAAGGATGAGAAGAGATGTTTCCTCCCTTTGATAGAAGGGGAATGGAAGGAGAGGTGTGTGGGAAAATACAATAAAATCAAAAAAGAAAGTAGATATGTATGGAGAGCTTCAATTTCCTTATGATTTTGTGTAAGAATATGTTGTTTTAATTGTCATGGAGGAGAATAACTTGCTTGAGCTAGAGATTGACATGATTGACAAGTTGTTCAGGAATGAACACTTGAAGGGAAATGAAGAAGCGACAAGAAACATGGTGGATGAGGTTGTTGTAATAGAAAAGTATGCAAACGTAAGTTGTAACTTTTCTAAAGTTTGGGATGAGGAAGTTGATACGGAATTGGTTGTTGTTGAAGTGAATAAGAAGTTGCAAGTATATGGAAGGAGGAATGTAGTTGTAGATTGGCATGCAAATATATATTTGAGGGTAGAAGTTGTAGAGGGTATTGCAGGTGAAACATGGTGAGTTAAAATCCACAAAAGAGGAAAAATGGAGAGGAAATTTCTTTTGGAAGAGGTGGTTAGTACATGGTGGACACAAGTCAACAAGAGGAGAGAAGAATGGAGTGCATAGTTGTTGAAGGAGAATGGTGAGTGTTTTGGAAAGATGCTAGAAGAAGAGGAGAAAGAAATAATTTTCAGGTATTAGTTTTAGCATTGAAGTATGATGTAAGTTGTTTGCAACTTGGAAGAATAGTTCTACTACTTAGCTTTGTTTTGTGAGTCTATGTTCACAAAAATTTTATTGGGTGTGTATGATGCAAGAGCTTCTAGCTAGACATAGTTCATTCTCTCCATATTTTACTTCACTCTAATGAGGAATCATATGACCATAAAAGTTGAAAGAAAAATTTTAAGATGCAAATTGACTTTAGCAAATGCCATCTATTGGTTTGAAACCAATCTCTAGATCCATAGCCTGAGTATTTTAGTGAACACATATGCACAGTTGAGATGCATTGACAAGGTGCAAAAACATTTGACTAAATTCCTCAATTCACTATCGATTGTTGGATATCAACAAAAATAGGATTTTTTAGGAGGTTTTAGCACAAAAATTGGTAGACCTTGTAAAGCTAAAATTTCACAAGCTACAAAAAAGAATTTGTTTTAGATGTTGTAGTTGCACTTGTCTTGTTCAATACACATATATGTAAATTTGGAAGCTTAGATTGGTTTGGAATCACAATTTAAAAAAAAATTGATTTGATCTTTTCATTACAACTACCCTGGTCATTATGTATGCAAATAGGGAAGAATAGACTAATGTGTTAACAGTTTCTCCTAGAATGTAAAGGAGTTTGACCAAAAGGAAGAGATGTAACTTTAGAGAGAGGATAAAATCCTTACATAGGAGGTTGGATATAAAATTTTGGGGTGGTTGAAGACATTGAGAAGATGTTAAAAATGTAGATTTAAAACCAAAAAGGGGTGCCAAGTAGAGGAGAGAAAAGTAGGTCAATACGATAGTGACAGAAGAGCCCATGGGAAGAAGTTTAGAGAGCCGCAACTAAAAAGAGAATGCACAACAATGTAGAGTGGATTTGGTTGGTTTGAATAATTCAATCAAGTTTAAGAGAGGAAGCATCGAGTTGGATTGTGTGTGTAGTTGTAAAGGAAATTTGCATAGTAGAGTAAAGAACCATCCAAGTAAAGTATAAAGGAGGCATCAAATAGAATGCCATATGTGGAAATAAAGGACAAAAGAGTGAAGGGGAAAATCTACAAGTAAGAGGCGCTATATATGAAGGTGGAAAAAATGAGTAGAGAGAGATATTGCAAGGAGAGAAGGAATATGAATGGCATTGATATGTAATTTTATTGTAAACTTTGTGTTTCAAAATTTAAATATAAGTTGTGTGGGTTTTAATCAAATTAAACCAAATTATGGTACTTAAATTTCGGTTTTCTCAATGAGTAGTAAGTAATTTTTGTTGTTAAGAGATTAAGATTTAGGAAAGAGAGAGGTCATCTTGCATCAATTGGTATTAGAGCCACAAGATCTTGAGAGTGGAGAGAATCCACCAAGACCATGGGTGAAGAATTGGTAAAGAGTGAAGAAGCCCTAAGAGGCCACTGATTCTATGGGAATCATGTTAGTAGTCATCTAGTAGAGATGAAGCTAGTTAGAAGGTGTGAAAATATCTTCCACTAAAAGGAAGTGGGTAGAAGAGTTCTTTAAGGTGCATCTTCCAAAATCCTATTGGTAAGAGGATAGTAGTGAGAGTTTTGTTATTGGGGAACCTAGAAAGTTATCGAGTGTTCCCTCCAATTTGTTTGTGGTTGCGATTGAGAGTGTGCCATAATTGTTTGGAAAAATTTATTTGAGTCATGGAGAGAGTTTGTTGATGAAGAAGGAATAATTGAAGCAAAAAAAAGTAAAACAAGAACCCATTTGAAGGAGTGATTTGTTTTGAACTATGTGCAAGTCTAGTGGAAAGTGTTGCAAAGTGATAGTGGACAACAATAGTAGAGAAAAATTATTTGAATTTGAAATGGTTGAGAAGATAAACTTGAAGAGGATGAAGAACACTAAGCCATACTGTGTCTATTGGTTTTAAGGATGCCATCAAATTTGGGTAAGTGAGCAAGGCATTGTGAATTTTCACATTGGAAGATATAAGGATGAAATTGCATGTGATATAGTACCCATGGATGTTTTTCAAGTTTTGTTGGGTCAACCTTGGCTTTGGGATAGGGAAGTTGTACATAATGAAAGTGATAAAACTTATAGCATAATCAAGGATGTGAAGGAATATGTGTTGAATCCATTGCAGGATAAACAAGAGGGAGTGGTAAAATAAATTGCTATAGTATGCCCCAATGAAAGAAGAAAGCAATATCAAAGTTGCAATAGGTGAGAAAGAAGTGGTTGAGAATCCTTCGAAGGATGAAGAGAAAAAAGAAAAGACTATGATAGATATGAAGAATGAAGAAAAGGAAGAAGAGATCCTTGTGCAAAAGGATCAAGAGGAAAGAGAAGAGATTGCAATCGAGGTTACAAAGGATGAGAAGAGTTGTTGCATCCCTTTGATAGAAGGGACATGGAAGGAGAGGCATGTGGGAACAATGCATACAGTCCCAAAAGAAAGTAGATACATGGAGAGCTTCAATTTCCATATGAGTTTGTGTAAAAAATATGTTGATTTAATTGTCATTGAGGAGCATGACTTTCTTGAGGTAGATATTGAGAAGAATGAGAAGTTGTTCAGGAATGAACAATTGAAGGGAAATGAAAAAGTAATAAAAAAACATGGTGGATGAGGTTGTTGTAACATAAAAGAATGCTAATGTAAATTTTAATTTCTTTAAATTTTGGGATGAGGAAGTTGATAGGGAATTGCTTGTTGTTGAAGTGAATAAGAAGTTGGAGGTATATGGAAGGAAGAATGTAGTTGCTAATTGGCATGCAAATATATATTTACATGTAGAAGTTGGAGAGGGTACCACAGGTGAAACATGGTGGAGGTGGTAAGTTTGTGGTAGGTAAAAACCCATAAAAGAGGAAAAGTGGAGAGAAATTTTTTTGGGAAGTGGAGGTTGGTACATGGTGGACACAAATCAAGAAGAGGAGAGAATAATGGAGTGTAGAGTTGTTGGTGAAGGATGGAAATTTTTTTGGGAAGATGTTGGAAGAAGACAAAAAATAAATAATTTATAGCTATTAGTTTCAATGTGGGAGTATGTTATAAGTTGTTCACAAATTGGAAGAGTAGTTCTACTACTCAGCTTCATTTTGTGAGCCTATGCTCATAACTTTTTTATCAGGTGTGTCTAATGTAGAAGCATCTGGCTAGACATAGTTCATTCTCATAATATTTGACTTCAATCTAACGAGGAATCATGTGATCGTGAAAGGTGAAAGGGAAATTTTAAGATGCAGATTGAATTTAGAAAATGTAATCGACTAGTGTGAATCCAATATTTGGATCTACAACTTGAGTATTTTAGTGCACACATATGCAAAGTTGATATGCATTGACAAGGAACAAAACCATTTGACTAAATTCCTCAATGAACTACCTATTGTTGGATATGAACAAAAATAGGATTGTTGAGGGAGTTTTAGCACAAAATTTGGAAGGTGTAAAGGAAAAATTTCACAAGCTACATACAAGAATTTTTTCAGATGTTGTATTTGTACTTTTCTTGGTTGATATACATATAGGTTGTAAATGATGATTTTGGATTCCCACCTCTTCACAATGCTTTGCTCCTCCTAGGGTTTTTCACCTAAAAGGAGAAAGGAGATTGAAAGGGGTCCCAAAATGAAAAGGTTTACACTCAAAGTCTATGTAAATGATAAGTATTATGACTAATGAAGATGTTCTAATGCTCTAATCTGAAATTGAAATGATCTAATGATGCAAAATTTAAGAAAAGTAAAGTGCTAGAAAACACAATGTGATATGAAAAAATTCCTAAAGATGTAACTAAATGATGAAATAACATAACAAAATGTGAGAGGTGCACTTAGAATCTAAAGCTTGATGTTGGGAGATTCTAGAATCTTGAAAAAGCAACTAAAAATGTTGACTAATACACTTACACTAGGTGGGGTGATTTAGTCCCAATTTTGGGAAACTTTGCTAGAATGAGAATCTACTAAATGGGTATCCAAAAATGTCAAAATTAGTTTTCAGGACCAGAAGTGAGATTAATTCACCACTAGTGGTGACTTAGTCCTCCTAAAAACCTTGGGGAATTCGAGAGAGAATCTAGAAGTCTCATGTTTGCACTTTCTTTTCTGACAGGTGTTTGTACTTGATTCTACAAAAAATAGGGAAGAAAACCTCTCCAAGCATGAACTAGGATTGTGTTGAATTGATTGACTTTGTAGACTTGTGGACCACCTTTCAACACCTAATTTCTTGATAAATTTACATACAAAAGTCTACAAACACACATTCAAAAGGGGAAATGGTTGAGGGTTAGAGAATAGGGGTTTCCCTTGGTCAAACCCCACTTTGGTAATCAAACCATAAACAATGAAATGAAATAAAATGAAATGAGTATGATAAATAGATAACATGAAAATGTCACTATAACTATGGGAAATATCTAGGTTAGTAGATTAATGCATAAACAAAACCTAAAGTAAATAATGTAGCACATAGGAGGAAAACATGAAAGCAAAGAGAGATATCAAAATTTTGAAGAAAATCCCACTTTGACCCTATAAATAGGTTGAAAATGGGTAAAAGTCAATTCATTTTCACATTCACACTTGTAAATTTGGAGAGCTCAAAGCTAGGAGAGTGTGTGCAAAGATGGTGATTCTTGTTGCAGAGCATCATAGATACATCATCAGGACCTTTCAACAACTAGAGGGTGCAGACCCACTAGTATGTATACCTTACCCACTTTGTCATTTTATCATTTTTTGTGCTTTTTTGGGGTTTTTAGGAAGGTCCACAATGTGTCACGATGCATATGCATTCGCGTAAGTCACATTCATTGTTTCATTTGATCCATTTGATGTGTTGTGATGCAAACACAACAGGTTCATTAGGTTTTCAATAATGTGTGACACATTTGCCAAATATCGAGACACATTCACCATTTCAGACCACAAATGATAGGTATGACGATGCATTCACAATATTGCAATGCATATGTGAAGCCAAGAGATGCATATGATTTTTCAATGATGGATTTGATGGACTAATGATGCATTGATTGAATATGATGCATTTTTTATTCAAAATGACGTAAGTTCCAAAACATGACACAAATGCTAGATGAAACGACACAAACGCCATACTACAACACAAATGAAGTGAATGCGATGCATTTGAATTTGACTAGGGTTGACTATAGTTGACTTAATTTTAGGCTCTTTTTTTGCTTATGTTTAATTAGACAAATGGTAATAATGATTTGTAATAATGTGCTAACTCTCGTTTCTACTTGTGAAAAAATGACTACAACTGATAAATACATGCAAGTTTAGGCCATCAACTTATGCATTTTGGGATAAGTTGATGGATTAGGAGTAGAGGTGATTGATATGACTAGGATTGTATTATGTCACCTATACACCCACTATCTAAGCTAATACAGGTCTACTAGCAACATTGGCTGAGAGATGGCATTCTAAGACCTGTTCTTTCCATTTGTTGACGAGGGAGGCCACTATTACCTTGGAGGACATTTATCAGATTTTGCATATTCTGATCAGAGGAGAGCAGGTGGTGTATGATCCACACTAAGGAGTACAGGCTATGGCCGAGCTATACAAGGTAGATGATGGCATGGATCTTTTAGTTGAGGGCAATGAGATTTGGTGGGAGTACCTAGCTGAGCACTACCTATGGTGGGATGCCATGTTATGCACATTAATTACTGGAGTCCTGATTCTAGATCATCGGGGACATGGATTCCTAATTGGATGGGGAGACGTGTTAGTGTAGATGTGACAGGATAGGGTGGTCTTTGTATGGGGGCCTTGTTTTCTTGGTATGTTATATCATCAGTTGCATGAGGTAGCATATGGAGGAGTGCATAGCATCAGCTATGACATTACATTAGTTATGATATGGGATTGGGAGAATATTCCCATCTTCTAGCAACTTATTTAGAGACTGCATTTAGCAGATGGGATGCCTTATGTTTTCTTATATGCAGGAGCATTATAGCAGATGATATTTAGAGAGACAAGATTCTGGAGGCACAAGATTAACACTATGACTTCATTCATTTAGAAGTTGTATAGGGATTGCGCATAGTGGGCTAGTGAGGGGGACCATTTAGCACTTTGTAGATAGTTTCATTATCTGATTGGCCACACTCTACAGTCTTAGTTGATTATAGATATGTACCTACCCTAGCAAGTACTATGTTAATTCGATGAGTAGCAAGGTGTGCCTATGGGTACAATAGAGTATGCTAGATCATTGTGAGAGCCTACATGGGGTCTTGCCATATCAGTTCCATTTGTCGAGCAACAAATATATGGGTTGGTGGTGCAGCCATGGGGTTGGAGTCAAGGTCCTACAGATCTGTGGATGACTGTAGATTATGATCTATGGTTGCAGACTCACAAACTAGTTACCTTGAAAGGTCTCGATGGACCAACACCTATGGATCATAGGTGACTTATACCACGGGCGCAACAAGGAGGCCAAAGGGGTATGGGTAGAGGTAGAGATGGAGGTCAAGATGATGGAGGGAGAGGAGATGGGGGGAGAGGTGGTGGGGATAGAGTAGGAGAAAATGGGGGAGATGGCAGTGGTGGCAGGAGGCAGAGGAGAGGAGGATACAAAGGGAGCAAGGCTAGGAGGGTGAGACAATGAATTGAGAGGGATGCCTTAGATGCCATTCTCAAGGTGATAAAGGAGGAGGAGAGAAACAAGGGGCTGAGGCAGGAGGAGATGAGGAAGGAGGAGGTGATGTAGGAGGAGGAGAGACAACCGGAGTCAGATGGGAGGAAAGAGGAGGAGGTCAGGCTGGAGGGAGAAGTCAGATAGGAGGAGGAGAGATAGCCAGAGGAAGAGGGGAAACATGAGGAGGTACATATAGTGGAGGAGGCCTTGGATGTTTGGGGAGGAGAGGAGGGAGTTCATGATGATGATGATGAGTTGGATATTGGGGATGAGAAGTATGAGGTAGAGAGGTAGCTATGGGAGCAGATGATAGATGAGATTAGGAAATATTTGGGGTTCCTCCATTGCCACAAGATGCCATAATGGACTAAAGGTTGTCAGACCTAAAGAGGAGATTAAATGAGGCCACAAAAAGGATCAGATCCCTATGGGAAAATCTTGATGTTATGCATGTTGAGAGGGATTAGGTGGAGATTCAATGGTGTCAGATTGAGAGATGGTGCAATTAGTTTACTCAATTGTTTATAGGGCCAATTGTAGATGTTTCTAGAGAGTTGGCCTGAGTCAGTGTGAGTAGAGGCTAGTATAGGATGTTATAAGAGAGAGTAGTGCCAATTGACCAAAGGGGGCCTAGATTATCTAGATCCTCTAGTAGGATAGGGACAAGGTTAGGGAGTAGCAGCCACACTCACAAAAGCCATAGCTAAACCAGTGTGGGTGGCTCTACATCCTTAAGAAATTCATCGATCCACAGGTCTCATCACTCCCACAAGAATTCTTATAGCCATAGGTTGAGCCATAGTATAGATCATTTGGGGTAGGGCATAGATCAAAGCACATTCAACCTCTAGTGATAGATCCTTTGGCCTCTCAGACTCATGTTGTCATTACCATGATGGCATCAATTCCCTTGACAGAGCATCAATCACCACAAAATTCTCCTCATAGGGATGAGGGGTTTTCAACATAGGGAATTCTTATCTTGATATTATGTTTCAAACATTCATGTTATGATACTTTACATGTTTGACCATCAAGCTTGCGAGCTCTATTTTTGGGATATCTCATGACTTTATCCTGTGACATGATTCTTTTGAGATTATATATGTGATACAGTTTTGACACGACCTATATGATATATATGTAATATGATGATGTATTATGTGTTTATATATTCTTTTATGATGATGATGATTATGATGATACATTTTATATGTCATATGATGTATGCATTTATGATGGTTATTTTATGTTTATATGCCATGATGATATTATGTTGTGATGATGATTATTTTATAACCATGATGATGATTTTCCATATGGATGCGTAATGTTTTGATTCTATTGATGCCCTGTTTATGGTTATAGATGTGTTAATTTATGACTATATATGTATGGATAATGCAATATGTGATGTCTTATAATGTGATGCATGTGTATGCATTTATATGTTATGTGAATTCCTAATTGATGCATGCAAATGATATATGTATGTTAATGATGTAAATGGGAATATGTGAATGTGTAATAACCTAATTAAATGCCTATATGATCATGTATGCAATTATATTTTTGCATGTCACATGATATCATCATGAGACAAACGAGGCAAGATGACAAGAAAGAAGGAGTTGGATGTTAGTGCAGAGATGGAATCCTTCAACATATTGCCATAAGACTAATACTTGTTTCTCTTAATCATCATTGGGTGTATTATTGAAATGGCCAACAAACACCATGATATGACATAGATTAAGGTTTACAAGGTCATACCATCACATGAGATAAACAGTCATAGAAGAGGATGATCATGACCCATACTAAGAGCACAATTGCCCTAGTATTTTTGTCACAATCAACCACAAGCATAAAGAAGACAAAACAAACAATAAAGACAAGTCATGAAACATCATTTCTCCTCTAAATATTATTGCCAGTACATCCTCGGGGTGATCCCACAAAGTTGGTTTACAATTTCTGGGAGATTCTATTTTTTTTCTAAAATCACATATTTTTAGAAAATATAATGTTTTAACCCTTAAAAATTTCCATTTAAAGAATTTCAATTGAAGAGGGTTTGATCAAACTACCTTAGATCAAACCCCCTTGGATAGAACCCCGCTATTTTCAAACCATACCTATAATGGAGTCTCCTTTATACCTATCAAAATGTTGATAAAAAGCCACTTTTGAATTACTTTTTGGGGGATCAAATTAATTAATTTAAAATTTATTTTTGTATGTAGTCCTTATTATAAGCTTCCCAAAAATTATAATTTAAAAGAAATTTAATCTTATTATTATATTTATTTTTATTTCTTGTGAATGTAGGTTTTTCACTGAAAATCAAGCTCTTTGTTCTACACGTGGAAAAATAAAAGATTATAAAAAAAATTGAAAAATATGAGTGTACCATATATTGAAGTCCTTGATCGAACAAAAAAAATTGAATTTCAATACATACAAAAAAAGTTCCGCGTTATACGGTCCACCTATGTTTGAATTATAATTGGTTTGACTTTGGAACTTGACTAAGGAAAAATATTCAATAAAACACTATCTAACTAAGTGGAAGCACTATATATCAGAGTTACAAATCTAAATTCAAAAGAATTATAATTTTATCCTTCATGGAAAAAAAATTATGCGTTATACGGTGTCACTCCTTAAAAATGTTGTTTTATGAAAAAAATAGTTTTCAAGGGAGATGGAAAAAGAGGTGCAATCTAATTCCAAAAAAATTGAAAAAACATATTTAGAATCTATAAAAAAAATTCACAAAACTCTAGTTTGCATCATCTTCAAATTCCTCACAATTTAGCCGCTATAGGTGCTCGAAAGTGAAGATTTAGTTAGAAAAAAATATTTCAATGTCCAGTTTGGCTAGAAATTGTAAACCACTATTGTGGGATCACCCCTCGAGGAACTAGCAACGTGACTGGCTAAAAAGGACTAGACAAGCCAATCATCATGATATATTATTTCTTCTCTAAATCCTTTTGTTAGGACATCCTCGAGAAACTAGTAGCATGATGAAAAATGAAAGGAAAAAATGACAGGATAGTATTTTCCAAGTATGTTTGAATGTCAGGTGTTTTTATGTCAAGATGCCAAGGTTGATGATGTCAAGATGCTAGGTTTGTTGTTATCGAGGTGATGAATGCCAAAGTTTCCAAATTTAGGAAGGATGCATCCTGAATGATATCGATGTTGAGAGGATCGATCCTCAAATGTCATGAGGATCCTCCAAAATTCCAAATGATGATGATGATTCCTAGGAAGGACACATCCTAAGGCATAAATAAATGATGGGGGTTGTTTTCTAGAAGGACACATTTGAAGAATAACCAAAAATTGATAGTTTGACTAGTTTGACTATTTTGACTATGTGCACATGTTGACATTCTAATGTAATTGACATGTTGATTAAATTTTTCTTTAGGAGTTTGTCTATTTTGGAATGACTTGTTTGACTTGAAAACATTTGACGTATGTTCTTGTGTAGTGTCATGAACCTTAATGGACTAACCTAGTGTGGCCTCAAGGGCTCATCAACAGATGCCCTTGCCTACATCATACACTCAGAGACCTCATAGTTTGACATGACCAATGAATTTTTCTTGATGACCAAAGATTGAGTCATGATTTTATTTTGGACCAGCTTAAAAGAAATGACATAATGTCTTGAGGGCTCATCGATAGACAGCCTTGCCGATGTAGAAAATGCGTAGAGACAACATAGTTCAACTATGCCATGGACTAACTCTCATGACTAACTTGACAAGATACAACTCTTCTTTTTTTGTGTTTTTATCATATTTTTTATTTTTTTTATATTTCTTTAGGATGTTTTTCAATTTTTAGGTTTTTTTTCAAGACATTTTTTGATTGACAGGACCATGTGCGATACCCACTGCAATCAGGTGATAATGGATTGCCCCTAGTCAAGTCTACGACTAACCAGGTTTGAGAGACATGAAAATGACATGAAAACGATGTGCTTGAGGTGGCAAATGGATTATATGTAGGACTTGATGTTAACCAAGACGCATGTTTTCCAGGTTTTCATCAGGGTGACAATATTTTATATTTTTCAATTTTTTTGGTATTTTTTATGGTTTTCAACCAATCTCTATGATGCTATGCATAGAACTTTCGAAGATGTAGAATATTGATAGGCTCTATCAGTTGTTCACTATTTGGAGTGGCTAGCTGATATGCATCAAAACCAAAAGAGGACATGATGATGTAAGGACCCAGCCAATTGGGCTCAAACTTGCTAGCTTTTTCTCTGTCAGACTGATTCTTAGGATTTTGCATGAGGACCAAGTTGCCAATGTCAAAATTTCTGACCATGAATCTCTTTTTGTAACTGTAGTGGAGATGATTCTAATATGATTGTAAATGATTTAAAGCATTGTGTTTGCATTCCTCTATCATTTCCAATTCATCCAGTCATGACTATTTGTATTCTTCGTCATTAATTAGACCCTTCATAGAGACTCTTAAGGATGGAATTTCAACCTCGATGGGTAGGATGGCTTTGGCTCCAAAGACTAAGGAAATTGGAGTGGCTCTTGTGGGTGAATGGATGCTAGTGTGATAAGCCCATAGAGTATGGTTAAGTTGGATGTGCTAGTCACGACCAATGTCATTGACTTTTCTTCTTAAGAATTTTTATTATTGTCTTATTAGATGCCTTATCTTGACCATTTCCTTTGGGGTAGTAAGGCATGGAGAAATGTTGTTGGATATGGAAGTGTGTGCAAAGATCACATACATCCTAATTTTTGAACAGATGACTATTGTCTATGATGATGGACTGTAGGACACCATACTAGTAGATGATGTAGTTGAGGATGAATTTGGAAATTTGTTTGCCGGTTATTTATGTGAGGGAGATGGATTTGATTCACTTAGTGATGTACTCAATGGCAGTGATAATGAATTTGTGGCCGTTAGAAGAGGAAAAATGGATTTTTCCCATGAGGTCAAGTCCCCACTGTGCGAAGGGCCAAGGAGAAGTAATCAACCAAATTTTCTATGTTGATGCATGAATCAAATCACTATGTATTTGACATTGGCAACATGTCCTAACAAACTCAAGTGCATCATTTTCCATTTTTGGATAGTAATACCCAAGTCTCATGATCTTCTTAGCTAAGGTAGGGTCACTCAAATGAGATCTGCATATACCCTCATGAACCTCACGTAAGGTTGTTCATGTTTTGTCAATGTTGATACATCAAAGAAGGGTATTATCAAAGCTACAATGGTATAGCATGTCAATGATGATGGTATATTGGGTGGATTTACAGATAAAGGATTTTTATTGGTTACTGGATAGGTTCAGGGGAAGGTTCTAAGACTGGAGATAGTTATATATGTCTTGAAACCATGGCGAGTTGGGACCAACAAGCTCACAAACCATTTCTGACTTCAAAATGTCATATGCAAGAACCAGAAGTTATTCCACCAAGAATTCAAATTGAGGCATGTTGCTTGGAATGTCTAGGAGAGATCTGATTATGGCCATTGCATCTATTGCCTTATTTTGTGCCCTAAGAACTTGTTCAAAAGTCAACATCTATAAGTATGACTAAAATTTGTTGACCATTCATTTTTAAGGCATTAATTTTTTGTCTTTGGTGTCATATTCATCATTGACTTGGTTGATGACCAACTGAGAATATACATTGACGTGAAGTGTTTTGATTTTCCATTTGATGACCATTCTGAGTCCAATGACAAGTGCCTCATATTTTGCAACATTATTTGTACATGGAAAAGAAATGTTGAATGACTCAGGGATGGAGTCACCTTGTGGTGTGATAAATATTATTCCTGCTCCTTAACTGTTACTAGTATGAGATCCATCAAATTAGAGTTTCCATGGCGATTTAGGCTCTATATGAAATATGTACTCATTAGGAAAGTCTTCTATTAGGGGGTGATCACCTTGTATAGGTGTGTCTTCTAGTTGATCCAATATTACTTTTCCTTTTATGGCCTTTCACTCCACATAATATATGTCGTACTCGCTCAAGATCATGACCCATTTTTCCAAACATCTTGTCAATGTTGCATGAATTAAGAGATACTTTAGGGGATCAATCTTTCCCACTAGACGTGTCTTGCAATTCAACATGTAGTGTCTTAATTTTTGGGTAGCAAAGAAAACTGATATATAGGCACATTAAATAGATGTGTAATTCAACTCATATCCAACTAGTGTCTGATTGATGTAATATTTTTCCCTTTCCTTTTCATTGTAATAATTTTGTGGCAACAATTCCCCCAGTGCTGAAGTTGTTACAAAAATGTATAGAATTAACAGTTTTCCCTTGATGGGTGGCATTAAGACAGGTGGTGACAATAAGTAGTCATTTATTTTTTGAAAGGATTCTTGACATTTATTATTCCACACAAAGGGAATTCCCTTGCATTGAAGATACTAAAATTGGTGACACTTTTCTGCTAGTTGTGTGATGAAGCATTGGATAGACTATAATCTACCTTGCAATTTCCTAAGCTCACTTATTCCTTTTGAAGGAGCCATGTCTAGTATTATTTTCACTTTGGTAGGATCGACTTCAATGCCTCTACGAGAAACTATATACCAAAAATTTTGCTTGATGTCACACCAAAGATGAATTTCTTAGGATTTAGACAGACCTTATATTCTTCTAGTCTCCTGAAAAAAAAAAATTCGCACATTCAATTGATCCTTTCATGCCAAAGAATTTTCCAAATGGTCATCCACATAATCTTCCATTAAAGTATGCATCATGTCATGGAATATTGTCATCATGGCTCTTTGATAAGTGGCACCTACATTCTTGAGACCAAAAGGCATGGCGTTCCAATAGCATGTAGCCCAAGGACATATGAATGATGGTTTATGTAGATCTTTAGGGGCAATATGAATCTAATTATAACCTAAGAAATTGTCCATGAGGGACAACATATTTTATCTTGTTGTAAGGTCAACAATGATGTCTACATTGGGTAATGGAAATTTTTCCTTTGGACATGCCTTGTTCAAATCATGAAATTATGTGTAGATGCATATTTGTCCATTCATCTTTGTGACAGGTACCAAATTGGATATCTATTTAGCATGGTTTGTTTATTGTATGAATCCTACATCTAGCAATTTCTTAAGTTCTTCTTTGACTAACAATGCAATT
Organism: Sequoia sempervirens; assembly: GCA_007258455.2. NCBI lineage: Eukaryota > Viridiplantae > Streptophyta > Pinopsida > Cupressales > Cupressaceae > Sequoia > Sequoia sempervirens. Next base: position 6,976,140 of record VDFB02000017.1, on the reverse strand, counting down.
TGAGGATGCATCTTACACATTTTCTATTTCACTAGCTTGGCATCTAGAAGTAAGGGCAAGTGGTACAAGACTAATTCTAGATCTAACCTAGGCATGTTGGC
>VDFB02000017.1:6861469-6975939 GCA_007258455.2 Sequoia sempervirens | reverse complement strand
GATCAACCCATTTGGATTTGTGACTGGGACCAGATTAGAAATCCATTCAGCGTAGTCAATAGATCGTATGAATCTGGCATCTAATAATTTCTTTAACTCGGCCTTGCCCAATAGGGCAACTTGGCGGTGCATTTTGTGCAACTTCTGCTTGATTGGTTTAGCATTAGGTAATAGTGGCAGATGGTGCAGAACCAGTTCTGGGTCCAATCCTGGCATGTCAGCATAGGACCATGCGAAGTTGATTTTTTGTTTTGCAAAGAATTTATGAAATTCTGGTCTCTCTTCTTCGGTCAATGATGCAGCAAAGAGGACCATCTTGGGATCTTCTATAGTTGATATGTTATCCTCTATTGTGTCTTCGATAAGCATGGCCAATTTTTCCTGTTGCACAGGGAGAAAGTCCAGTCCTCCATCTTTGGGTGCCTCAGAGAGGTTTTCACCCATAGATACATCCTTTAGTTTTACTATTTTATCGTCAAAAGGTACCTTTCAGTTTTCACCTAGAGACGTTTCATTTTTTATTTTATTTTTACTTTTACTTTTGTGACTAGAGGACAAAACAGTCTCACCAAAGTATGTCATGCAATCTAAATCAATAGCGAATCCTGATTTGTGGTCCCCACTGGGTATGCCTTCTCTTAATCCCATAAATTCAGCAATTGCCTCATCATTGTGAAATGTGTCTAGAACTGGCGGTCCTTGTTGGTCCCAATCAACTAGCTCAGGGTAAACTAAGAAAATGCCATCATCAATGCTAGTGAATTGGGGTGAGGATGCGGATTGCATGTAGATGGATTCAGTGATGTTGTAGATGAGATTATCATCATCCAACTCTACATCAGACTCTATCCAATATTCTCCTTCACTAGTGTCATATTCATTGTCAAAATAAGGGGTGAAGGTTTTAGAGCCCTGGTTGTTAATGTCATCTGATACTTCCAATGGATTGGACTGAGGGGGTTTAGATGATGGGTGTTCTACGTCATGAGAAGTGGTAATGGGAATTTGACTATTTGTTTCCTTTTCAATTTTGAATGTTTTCCAAAATTGTTGTTTAGAGGTTAGTTCCCCTGGTTTGACAAACAAATCATCAAGACAACAGTCACTTAGGGATCATTCTGAGCCAAATTCCCACTCTTGGGAGTCCATTTCGATGAGGGTTTCCCTTGTGGTCTCGACACTTTTCGAAGCATGTACTCGCTCACCTGAAAGTCCAAAGGTACGTCGATTGTCATTGTCGGGTGATCAAAACCCTAATCCAAGATACTTCAGAATTTGAAAAGTTTCTATGGGTTCCCTTCAACCTGTTTTATTTTTTCCTAGGCCATTAGTACCACAGTATCATTATAGATCCATACTGTAATGTCAGCAAGGTCTTCATTACTCATGTCTCCCCACTTGATAAAAACTATTTTTGGTGGAACTTTGAAAGTTTCTTGAGGTTCCATTCTGAAACATGGCTTACCATATATCTGTGGAGACTGGGGTATTGTTGTTATGTTGTATGTTGTATTGAGTTTGAACTCTCCATAGCCGAGGTCCTGGATTTTGACAGTGGATTCAGTCTTAGGGCTAGTGGAAGGTGGTGGTATGGCAGAAGACATGGATGGAGTGGATGTGGAAGATGGCATGAGTGTGGATGGGTCGATGTATTTGGATGACGAGGAGCTAGGTGCTTCTCGGTTAATAGGAACCCAATTTTTAGAGATACCCCTCAGGTTGGTACAATATTGGAAAGGATTGAGGTCTCTGTATATGGTTATTTCTGTGCTGTCAAATGGAAACTTTAGGCATTGGTGGTATGTAGACGGAAGGAATTTTAAGGTGTGAATCCATGGATGACCAAGCAAGATGTTATATGGTAGTTCCAAATCCAGGACCTACCAGGTCGTGTCCACAATGATGGGTCCCACTCTGATAGGGAGAGAGATAATGCCACATGAAGAGCGTTCCTCGTCATTGTATGCTTTGATCACTATACTCTTTGTTGGATCTACGTATGCATCAGAGAACCCTAGAGCCTTAACCAGTTTGAGGGAGCATATGTTCAATCCTACTCCACCATCTACTAAAACCCGTCTAACTTTTTCTTTGTGGAAAAAAGTTTCTATGTGCAATGCATCATTGTGGCTGGTTTTAGGTGATGAGTAATCTTGCTCTAGGAAGGTGGCGTGGTGAGGTGTAGTGAGATATCCCACCATGGTTTCAAATTTATTGGCATCGATGTCCTTGGGGACTGACGACTCTAGTAGGGTTTTATCTAGGATCTCTTTGTGTGCGGGAGAGATACGAAGCAACTCGAGTATAGAGATTTGCATGGGAGTCTTTCCTAACTAGTCGATGAGGTTGAATTGACTTTTGGGTTTCTATTGCTGTGTGGTTGGGATAGGTTTTGGATATTTAGCAAATGGGCCAGGTATGGTTATTTTGGGTTGTCTAGTAGGAGGTGGACTAGCTATAGTGACCTTGCCACTGCGAGTAGTAGCATTACATTGGGGTGCTCTCTTGACCATAATAGTATTGATATATTCATCGTCAGTTCAGACATTATGTATAATTAGTCCACTAGAATAATCGTACTTGGCTCGAGCGAAGTTAGCTTGATTCTATGGACCTGAGGTGGAGGCCTTATGAGAACCATGCTCCTGTAGTGGATTCTTATGGATAGTATGTTCTGAATTGGAGGAAAATTGCGATCCACCTACTTCAATGATGTGACTTTTGATAAGATATTGTATTAGATTTTTCAACTATCAATAGTAAGAAGTAGTATGTCCTTTTTCTCAATGGTAGTCACAAAATACATTATCATTCCACCATGCTGGTTTGAATTGTCCTGGGTCATATGGTTTTGGTTCTTGAAGTATGATGACCCCATTCTAGATGCATTTCTTGAGGACCTCTTCAATGGGTTCCCCCAAAGAAGTGTATGTGCGAACTTTAGGAAATTGTCTCATTTGACGGTATTTTCCTTGATTGTTTTAACCACTTGGGTTGTTTGAAGGAATATTGGGAGGAGGTGTCAATGTCGTTGTTGGTTTTTTTTGTTGTTGAACCCCTTTTAGGGCCAGTACAGGACCCACAATGTTTGCAGTCTTGGTGTCAACAACACCGTCATTTGTAATGTGCTTATTTTTAACCCAATATTTGTTTTTGTCAGTGGGTGGATTAACATTTGTTTTTTGGGACCATACCTTAGTTCTCCCTTTGTGATAAGGGCTTTCTCAATCTAGACCCCTTTTTTAACTAAGTCTCTAAAATTTGTGCAACAATGTATTTGTAATGCATGTTTTAGGGGCCCCAGAAATGTTTGGACAAACATGTTGACTTTTTCCCTTTCCGGGATGTCAATGTGACATCAACTAGCGAGGCTTCTCCATTTTTGAAAGAATGGGATAAATGTCTCACCAGAATCCTCTTGTGTGAGATTGCACAAGCTAGTGATAGAGGTATCCATGTCGATGTTGTACGCATGATTTCTTATGAATTTTTGCTTAAGATCATCCCATGTTTGGATATCCTTTTGGTTGGAAAACCATTCAAGGGCTTGACCCGCTAGACTTTTAGAAAAAAGTCTCATCAAGTATGTTTGTTCATAGGCAATGTCCATACAATTGGTTGCAAATTCGCGAACATGTTCAATGGAGTTTGTCTTGCCTCTATATTTTATGAAGTTGGGTGACACATATCCTGGCAGAAATGGAGGCATGTATAAGCTCATGTCGAATGGGTATACATTTAGATCATATGATATTTCTGATTTCTTGCCTGAAATGTATATGTTTTGGAGAGTTTTTTCTAAACCCATCAATCTTGTTTAGAGGGCATCCACAACAGGGTCATTTATGTTTCCATACATTTGATTTCCTGGTACACCATGTGTTCCTATTTGTTGTGCGTGAATATTGGTGTATTGTGGCGGTATGGATTGTTGTGATATGTATGACATGTGTGGATTGATGTGTTGTTGGTATTGAAGGTTATGATTGGGTGCATGTTGATGAGTATGAACGTGGGATGAGTAGGTTGGGATGTGTCCCCCAGTCATGTGTGTCGTTATTTGGGGGATATGATGACCATGAATGTTATTATGTGTTAATGATGCCGTGTGTTGTGTTATTTGGCCACCTTGTGTAAATAATTGAGTTTACCTAAGAGGAATGTTTGTGTTGGCACCTTGGGAGGCAATGACATTTGACTGTGTTGTCGTGTTAACGTTTTGTTGTTGTCCTTGGATAAAGATACATCTGGTGGCTCCTCCCAAAGGATTTTGTGAAATACCATTGAGCGGATATGTCAAAGTTGTGCTCATGGTAGTAGATGGAGCTGTCAAGGGGGGATTGTTGTAACTTGATGATGCCCCCATGGCATTTACTATCATGGTATTTATGGTGTTGGGGGTGTTTGGGATGTTGGGAGTGGCATGCACTGTCATTGTTTTTCCAAAGGAAGTATTGCTCATAGTGTTTGGAAGTTGACCACTATGTGACATGTTATGTGTGTTGTTGACATTAGGGTCTGGAGGTGTTGATTGTATCATGGTAATGTCAAATCTTTGAGGTAATTTGGCTCCTTCACTCAAGAGTATAGCCAAGTATCTGTCTTTGTCATGATGGACCATTGTTTCAATGAATTGAGAGGCCTCTGGGTCTTGTGCTATTGCCTCTATGTTTTCCTCAAGTATTTGACCATATTCATCTTTTGGCAAGAATTGTTTAAATGGATTGTTTGATGAGGATTACGTTGTCATTGGAAGTTGATTGTTTGAATTGGAAAATGGATCATCAAAGGTCCAGTTTGGGTCATTTGTAGGATTGTCAATAGTGGAAGTGGGGTCTTGTCCAAATTTTGCCATTTGTCATTGTTTTTGGAGTCTAGTTTCCACCATAAATGAGATTTCTCAAATGGGAATGACAACTAATAATGATGGTATTATGCAAGATCTAAGTTCAAAATGATGACTAGGATGACTAATGTTTTTGGATTTTTGTGAATAGGATATGCAATGTGTAGACTTATAGTGTGATTTAAGACAAGGGTACCTAATCACTTCTAAGCTCAAACTTTGTTTTTTATTTTGGCTACCAAAGGACTTTGTTGGAAATGACGAGGTGACAAGGTCAAAATGACTAGTGAGTTTTCCTAACTAGACTTTTGAGTTATAAAAATCTCACAAAAGAGGACAATGACTGAAAAGGGGTTTGATAACTTAGTCCAAAAGAGCCTAATTTAGAAAGCAATGATGTTTCCAATTGTGCTGAGATTTTCCTAATCCTAATTATGCAAATATGAACCTAGGGATAATCTAATGCCAAATGTATGCAACTAAAAATAATGAAGGATGAAACCTATGGTGACAAATGCAAACTACTAGTTGAAAATTTGAGCAATTTCAGAATTGGTTTCTGACAGAATTCCTTTAGAAATAGTGTTTGACAAATGGTTGACAAGATGAAGACCTCAGGTTTTGAATATGAAGTTTTAAATTTTGGCAGGAAAATGCATCGTTTGAAGCTGCGAATGCTTCACGGTTTAGCAAATGCGGTTTGTTGTTGTGATTGTGGCTTTTGGACTGTTAGATGCGACTCAGTTTAGCATATGCAACTCTTTAGTGTTCAAATGCATTACGATGCCTACATATGTGGCATTCTAAATGTCATATACAATTTAACAAAGCAATTGCGGTGTAGAAAATCAATTGTGGTTCAACAGATGCGACACAATTTTGTTTCAAAATGATTTTCTTGTCGTTTTAATGGAAATTTTGATCTTTTTGGTGTTGAATTTTCTACTTTAGAACTGTGAGAAAACCAGAAAGCACTTGAAAAACACAGTGTTATGAATGTAACCAATCACACATCAGATAAGCACAATCCTAGGGTAGGCTAGGATAGGATAGTATTCGCTAGATTCCACGCGGGTTTCCCCAACCGTATATCTATAGCATGTGAATTTAGAAGCTTGGATGCATGGGCTCCCCCGTAAGTGCACTCTCTTCTCAGGCCAACCAAGCTTCCAACCCCCATGAAACTCCCATGGCAGATTGATCACCTCTACTACAAACTACTAAAGTGTGGATGCCTTCACACCGATTGGTGCTGCGCTAGCAAATAGAGGGTTTTTGGCTTACTACACAAATTTTTTTAGTTCGAGAGCCCCATTCAAGTGGCCATACATGGGGCAAGAGATTAATTACCATTAAGGTGGCACTCCAGCTTGAAGAGGTTAAGCTCAACAGGGTTTAAGGGAGTACAACTCCGTCTGTATGACACATTCACACTCACAATCTTAGGTTTTCCCTTAAGATTTACATTTATATACCAGTCAGGGGTAGCTTGTCCTTAGCTCTGTTGCTGGTTTGAGTGACATTGGGGTGATGAAATCCCCAGGAAGGCCCAATTTCTAGAGTTGGTAACCATTTCTCTTACACCCAAGATCGCTCGAAAGCTCAAGGGGAGAGGATACTCTGATATACCAAGTCGTTAGGTAAGAACAAATAAAAACAAGTTTGGGTTTTTGATCACCAAGTTTTTACAAGGTGAGAGCATACTCCCCTATCATTTGACAAGCACATTCAGACATAGAAAACAAGGTTCATTTTAATTGCACCAAAACTAAAATGTGAGTTACACTACTAAAATGCAAACACATTGTTTTGTTGTTTGGCCTTTGACAAGAAAACCTACAAGACAATTCGTTAGTAGTTTAGTGTTTGTCTTCAACCCACGAAGAGTAACTTCCAACAAGCTACAAATCTTGATTAGTAACAGAAATCCTATGCTAGGCAGAATGTAGGAAATAAACAAGTTAAAAAGAAATGCAGAAAACAGCAAAAAATTGAATGTAAAATAATAGAAAATTTTACCAGACAATTACGTCGCAACAGAGCGATTGTGTTGTTATTTGTATCAGATGTGTCTCGATATTACAAATGCGGATTTTCCAAGGTTGATTGCATCACGACAGAGCAATTGTGGCTTTTCTGTTGTCGGATGCATCATGATGCATCAGATGTGTCACGATTTAAAAAAAATCAGTTGCGTCACTCCGTACCTGTACCTTCAAAACAATAGAAAACACAAAAAAACGTACGGAAATAACTAGAAAAACTGAATCAAGTTCACTAATGTAACTGAGGAAAATTTAGATGGTTAGCTTATTAGATAATAAACATCAAAGATCCAAAGAGGCTATCAAGAACAATGGAAAATCAAAACAAAGAACGATTATACCTTCCTTTCCTTCCATGCTTCACCTTCATAGCACCTTCTAGTTTGCAGCAAGTCAATGAGGCCCTCAGATTTCAAATTGAGCAACCTATAATAATGCCAAAAGCCCTATGCAAATGTTGAAGGATTTGATAGAATTATGCCTATGTCTATGACAAAATGATAAATGAAAATAATAACTACCAATGTTGAATGACTATAATGCCTATATTCAAATGAAGTGGTCTCGAAATTATGAACAAAATTTTCTTTTATAGAAAACACAATTTTGAGTGGACGGACGAGATTGAATCTTGAGAAAGACCTAGAATGAGAGATCCAGATTAAATACGAGAATCCATAATTAGGGTTAGGAAAAATTCATTAATTGAAAGGTCAAGATAATATCTCAGATAATCGGATCAGCGGTGGAGAATAAATGAGATAAATTAATTAGAAAATGAAGATTTTCAAAAATCAAGAAGATAAAGACTGCCTCATTTGTGAGATTTGAAAAATCAAGAAGATAAGAGTTGGAGTGAAGATCAGATTTGGAAAATCAAGAATATGTTTGATTACTTGATTTTTAGAAGATTAGTTTCCATTTTGAATCAAGTTAATTCAAATTATGGATTTTGTGACATAATAAATAATTGATTTTCCAATTATTTACCAAAGTGAACTGACAGTTAAGATTGAGATGACATTTTAAATAATTTAATTTATTTAAAATGAGAAGAATATCAAATTTGGCAATTAAATATTTAAATTTAATTATTTAATTTAGGAGATAAGACTAATAATTAAACTAATTAATTCATTCATTTAATTATGACAATTAGTGACACATTAAATAAATAAATAAAATTTATTTATTTAATAATCAGGAAGGAATAAATGCAGAAAGGGTAATTAAATAAATTAAAAAATTTATTTAATTAAGGGAAGACTTAGATAATTAACGACGTATTTAATAAATAAATTTATTTATTTATTTAGTAATCATGAAGAATAAAAGGACATGAATTAATTAAATAATTATGAATTATTTAATCAATAGTCGAATGTGGACCAAGGACATAATTAAATGTCATAATTATGCTAGGACAAAAGAGGTAAAAATGAAGCTTGCAGGCCTAGGTCGTTTTTAGGTGTCTACAAGTGTTATTGTTTTCATTATGTATAGCTTCCCTATCCCAAAGACAAGGTTGACCCAACAAAATGTGACAAACATCCATGGGTATTATATCACATACAATTTCATCTTTATATCTTCCAACGTAAAAATTCACAATGCTTTGTTCACTTATTGGAATTTTATGACCTCCTTGCAACCAAGATACATAGTATGTCTTAGAGTGCTTCATCCTCTTCAAGTTCATCTTCTCAACTATTTCCATTGCAACTAAATTATCTATACTATTGTTGTCCACCATCACTTTGAAACACTTTCTACTAGACTTGCACATAGTTCAGAACAAATCACTCCTTCAAAAGGGTTCTTGTTTCACTTTCTGTGACTTCAAATATTCTTTATTTATCAAAAAAAGTCTCTCCATTACTTCAACACATTTTTCAAAAAAAATATGGCACACTCTCAATCTGCAACCACAAATGAATTAGATACAACACTCGATACCTTTCTAGGTTCCCCACCAACAAAACTATAACTACTATCCTCTTCCCAATAGGATTCTGAAAGATGCACCTTCAAGAGCTCTTCTACCTACTTCCTCTCAATGGAAGAGATTTTCGCACCTTCTATCCAACTTCATCTCTATTGGAGGACAACCAACATGATTCCCATAGAATCAATGGCCTCTCAAGGCTTCTTCACTCTTCACCTATTCTTCACCCATGATCCTAGTGGATTCTCTCCACTCTCAAGATCTTGTGGATCTAATACCAATTGATGCAAGATGGCCTCTCTCTTGCCTAAGTATCAATCTATTAACAACAAAAAAATGTTGCTACTGAAAAACAAAACCCAAATAGCAGTACCATAATTTGGTTTAATTTGATTAAAATCCACACAACATATATTTAAATTTTGCAACACAAAGTTTACAAGAAAATTAAATATCAAGGCCATACACATGCCTTCTCTCATTGCAATATCTCTCTGCTCATTATTTCCACCTTCATATCTTGTGCCTCTTACTTGTAGATTTCCCCCTTCACTCTTTTTTCCTCTATTTTTCCATATGGTATTCTATTTGTTGTCTCCTTTATACTTTACTTGGATGGTTCTTTCCTCAGTTCTACATATCTCCTTTACAACTATGTACACAATCCAACTTGATGCCTCCTCTCTTAAACTTGACCACCTTCTTCAAACCAATCGGTTCCACTCTACACTGTTGTGCATTATCTTTGCCATTGTGCCTCTATAAACTTCTTCCCATGGACTCTTCTTTCACTATCTTCTCAACATGCTCTTCTCTCCTCCACTTGGTTCCCCTTTTTGGTTTTAAATCTGCATTTTTAAGATCTTCTTGATGTATTCAACCACCCTAAACATTTTTTTCCAACCTCATGTATAAGGCATCAACCCTCTCTCTAAAGCTATAGCTTTTCCTTTTGGCTGGTGCTCCTTTGTCTCTAGATACACCCTCTTCTATGCTTTCTAAATTTGTATCCTTTTACGATCCTTCATTGGATGAAGGTGAAAATACATTAATTTTGATATTTTATTTAGAGTCTAAACTCTTCGCATTCTAGAAGAAACCATTCACACATTAGTCTATGCTTCCCTATTTTCATTCACAACAACTAGGGTATTTGTAACAACGACATCAAATAAAATTTCTTTTAAACTGCAATGTGAAACTAGTCTAAGTTTCCACATTTACTTATGTGTCACCAAAAAATTTATAGTTGACATTTTTACACTCACTTGAGTCTTTCTAATGGACTTTGGCTTGATTTTGTTTGGGTTTAATGTTGTAATGTAATGAAAACATTCACATTAGGTCCTAAGCATTCAAATTATGGTGTCTTTTGAAGGTGTTGTGAAGTGAACATGTAAGACATTTCTACACTTTTCTAGACTCTATTAATTACAATTCACCTAAAAATCACCTTTTCATCACTTATTAAGTCCTATTTTGAAGTGTTGTAAAGTCTTGTAACAAGATTTCACACTTTTCTGGGCTTAATTTTACTATTTACACCTTTCTTATGCTTTATTTGACCCCTTAATGTACTTTCTAACTATTTTCAAGTGTATTTTTTAGAACATTCCTGTTGGACAAATTTTAATGCCCCAAAATTCCCAACACCCACTTAATTTGCTTAAGTGGGACTAAGTCGCCAATAGGGGTGACTTAGTACTTTTTGGCACAAAACTCAAAATAATTTTAAATTTCTAGCATGACTTTGTCCTCTAACCCTTGAGGTCAACTTGTGATGTGTTACTTTCAAGAAATTTTAATAAAATTAGGTATAAATAAGTGTTTTTATCCTCATTTTTACATCTAATCTCCTACAATCTTCTCATGCACTCTCTCAATTCACAAGCAATCGAGCATTATCAAGTCAATATACTGGAGCACTTCATTGCATATATTTATATTTTGAGCTTCAAAGGTGTGGTAAGTTTATGACTATAGACACATAAAAATGACCTAGGCTTGCAAGCTCTATCTTCGTCATATTCCTCCTAACATAATTAAAATATTTAATTACATGTCCTATAGTCCACTTTCAACTATTAATTAAATAATGCATAATTAATTAATTAATTAATTAATTCATGTCTTTTATTCCTCTTGATCATTTAAATAAATAAATTATATTTGTATCACTAGAAATTTTATGGTTTCTATATTAGAAGCAATAAAACCAAAAATCCAAAGAAGTAATAGAGTGCAAAGAAGAAAACATGAAAATAAAATGAAACACAATTACCCCAAATCTTCAATCTCCATGGCTTATCTCCATTACACCTTCTAGCTTGCTACAAATAATGATTTTCCCTTAGATTTATGTGAGCAACCTAAGACTATGCCATGTCCTACACAAGTGTTGAAGGATTTTACTATGAAAAATGACTCTAAAATATGCAAAGTATGAGAGAAAATGACAGCAAAATGAGAACCCAAAAATTCATGTGAATGCTTGAGAGAGAGCCAAATGAATTCCAAATTGACATTTTATAAGAAAAGGAAATTTTGAATGGATGAATGAGATCGAAAGGCGGACAGACGAACCAGATTGAAAGTTGAGATAGGATGACTAAAAAAAGGTAGGGGAATCAAATTAATAAAAGTCATTTGACCTTTGCATGGAAAAAGACATCTTTTTGAATTAAAAATCATTTTAATTCAAAAATGGAGAATCAAATGACAGTAGACAATAAATGCCCACCTTCAGCCAAAATAAAGAAATTTGACCATTTTAAATAAGTAATCATTTATTTATTTATTTAAAATGGGGAAAATGACATGTGGCCATAATTAAATAAATTAAACAATTTATTTAATTAGAAGAGGAAAATGTAAATTATAGATGTATTTAAATAAATAAAGAAGATTTATTTATTTAAAAAATTTAGAAGAACTATTGGACATAAATAATTAAATAAATTAATAAGTTTATTTTATTATAGGGAGACATTAGATAATTAGTGACGCATTTAAATAAATAAATAAAATTTATTTATTTAAATAATCATGAAGAATAAAGAGACCAGAATTAATTAAATAATTAAAAATTATTTAATTAATAGATGAAAAATAGACCGAATAACATAATTAAATATTTTAATTATGCTATGACAAAAGTAGTGAGAAATAAAGTTTGTAGGCCTAGGTCAATTTTTAGTGTGTACATTTTCCCCCTCTTTGTCATAATGCAACCTGTCGCATTGTGACAAGGAAAAATAAGTCAAAGTCATGCCCCAGTGAAGGTACAGCTTATCGATGCCCCCTTGGGAAATTTTTAAAATTTTGGCCTGGCGATAGAAAAATTTGGAAAGTGTCTCGACAAGTTAATTTAAAGACCATAAAAGTAATGGTGAGACGGTTTAGAGTTTGGATGTGTTTAATGTACCCAAAAGAGTAATCAAAGGTGACGAAAGGAGCCCCCAATAATAACAATTGTGAAAAACCCTACTTTTACCCTATAAATAGTTGAAATTGGAGGTAAAACTCATTTCATTTTCAAATTTGTTATAGTAATTTTAGAGAGCCTAGAGCAAGGATAGTAGCAGAAAAGATGGTGATCTTGATCACAGAGCACTGTAGGTACATTGTCAGGACCTACAGGTGACTAGAGGGCACAAAGTCGGTGGTATGTACCCTTAGCCTACTTTGTCAATTTATCATTTTTCATTCTTTTTTAGGGTTTCTAGGACTAGGAAAAAATGCACTGCGATGCATTTGTGTTTGCGTAAGCCACAATCAAATTTGTGTTTGATGCATTCAATGTGTCACACCACAAATGCAAAAGGCCATTAAGAAACAGTTAAAAGTCACACCACATTTGCATGAAATTGTGATGCAATCACCATTTTAAGCTACATTTGTTGGTTGGAAAGCCGCATTCAAAATAGCACGATGCATTTGATGGTATGAGAAACACATTTGAATCAAATGACACATGTGTACAAATTCACAAAACGAGTATAATTATGGGACACAATCGTGGAGCGGAAAGGTGCAATCAATGTATAGAGACGAAAACGTCTCACTAAATGACATAATCACCTAATTGTGACACAATTGAATCCATTGTGACATTTGTTTTTTCTTTTGATAGATGTTAATTGAGTATTATTTCAACTTTTAACTTTCATTGACTTAGATTAGATGAAAATGACAAGCTTCAAAAAGATGCTGACACATGTGTTGGTATGTGCAGAGACAATTAGTGCCTATTTACAAACAAGAGAGTAGACCATCGATCTATACATTTAGAGACAACTTGATAGATAGAGAGTGATGGCATTTGATGTGACTAGGTCTCTACTATGTGACCTATATGCCCATTGTACAGGAAAATAGGGGACTCCTTACAGTGCTCTGTGAGAGGTGGCATTCAGAGACCTCCTCTTTCCACTTGCTGACCAGGGAGGCTACAGTTACCCTTGAGGATGTTTACCAGATTCTAGGGCTACCGATTTGGGGGGAGAGGATTGTTTATGACCCATGACACAGACATCAGACATTCACTACCTACTATCATGATCAGGGTGTTAGACTAGGTATTGAGGGATATGAGATCCAGAGGGAGTTTATGGCAGAGCACTATAGATGATTTTATGCTTTATTGGTGACATTGATTGCCAGTGTGGTTATTCCAGATCATCGGGGGCACAGGTTTCCAATTGGATGGGGGGATGTACTTGTTGGCATGAGGCAAGACCAAATGGTTGATGCCTAGGTACCTTGCTTATTAGGTATGCTATATCATCAGCTGCATTAGGTTGCATATGGGAGGGAACAAAGCATTTCCTGCTAGATGACCCTTCTTATGATCTGGGCATGGGAGGATGTTGCCTTTTTTGCCCACCGATTGATAGGCCATAGTTGGTAGATGGGATGTCGTATGTCTATTACTATGCCAGTGCACTACAATAGAGCCACTATGGTGAGACAGGTTGGTGGAGACATAGGATTGACACCATGACTGCATTTATCTGAAGACCATACAAGGATTGCGGGAAATGGGAGGGCGAGGAAGATCATCTTAGTTTTTGGAAACAATATCGGTATTTGATTAGCTGGACAGTGCAAACACAGTTGATTGTGGAGATGTACTTGCCACAACATGTTCTCAGATAGTTTGGTGAGTAGCAGGGTGTTCCACTCAGGACAATTGAGTATGCGAGGTCATCTCGGGAGTTATAATGGGGACTTCCCATATCTGTGGCCTTTGCTACTCAATGGATAAATGGACTGGTGGCATAACAATGGGGATGGAGAGGAGGAATTGCAGATCTAGGGACCATTGCAAATTTTGATTTATGGTGGTAGATGTACATAGGCCTATTCCCCTCATAGATCCAGATGGACCCGCACTAATAGATCAAAGATCCATTATTCCACATGTGTTGACAAGTGATAGTGAACGTGATGGCCTCGGTTCCCTTGATAGAGCACCAATCACCCAGATCTTCTCCTCTAGGAGATGAGGAGAGTACCTCTTGAGATACCGACTTTTCATGCATTATGATATTATTGACTATTGAGCCTGTGAGCTCCATTTTTGGGATATCTCTTTGACTCTATCCTGTGACACTGATATTTTTGAGATTATATATATATGTGATGTAGTTTTGATGTGTCCCATTTGTTTTATGTGATGATGATGATTTAGATAACATGTGGTTACATAGCTATAATACCGATGTGATGTTTATTTGATGCATTTTATGATTCCTATGATGATGTTACATGTATGTCTATGCCATGGATGCATTTATGATGAAATTCTATGTCCTATTTATGATTATATGCTACGATGATGCCATGAATGATACTGATGATGATAATATTTATGTTTTTTATTTGTTCTCATTTCCTGCCCCTAATTATGAATGCACTAATGGATGACAATATTGTATATGGATTATATGACCTATGATTTACATGATGATATGCCATGATGTGCTATGAAAACATATGTATGTAATTAAGCTATTTTATGATTTGGATATAATCTAATGAAAATGTCTAATGTAGTGCAATTTTTATATGATTATGTATGCGAATGTATTTTTGTATGTCACAAGTTATTATCAAGAGACAAAAGAAAGATGAGGTGACTAGAGAGAAGCAGATGGATTTTAGTAACATGCAAAATCCTTCAACACATTTCCATAGGACTACCAATTGTTTCTCTTAATCATCATTGAGCAGATTATCATGATTGCCAACAAACACCATCATATGATGTAAATCACGGTGTACAAGGTCATACCATCACTTGACATAAAGAGTCACAGACAAGGATGATCATGACTCATACTAAAAGCATATTTTTCCTAGTTGTTTTGTCATAATCATCCACAAATAGTAAAGATAAGCAAGAAAATTCACAAAACTTCATTTCTCCTCTAAATCTTGCTATTAGGACATCCTCGAGGAACTAGCCTCATGATTTCCAAAAGGAAAAAAACATCATAAAATTAAATGCCAAGTGCTTTCCAAGTGTCTGGATGCCAAGATGTCAGGTTTTGTCAAGAATGTTGAATCTCAGATGTCTTGGTGTCAAAATTCTAGGGTTGATGATATGAAGATGCCAGATTGGTGTCAAGTTTAGGAAGGACACATTCTAAATGATGTCGAGATGTTAGATTCATAAAGGACACATTACCAGAGTGATACCAAATTTGGGAAGGACACATCCCGAACGAGGTCGATGTCAAGATGTTGAGTCGATGTCAAGTTCAAGAAGGACACATCCCAAATGATGTTGATGTCATGACGTTGAATTTAGGAAGGACACATCCTAAATTACGTCGATACCAAAATGTCACTTTGATGTCAAGATTCAAGAATGACACATCCCGAATGATGTTCATGTCGAGGTTCTAGATTTAGGAAGGACACATTCTAAATAAATTCGATGTTAAGAGGAACATACCTCGAATGTTGTGAGAATCCTCAAAATGCCAGATGACTATGACAACACCTAGGAAGGACACATCCTAGGAAAATGAATAAGTGACGGGGCTGCCCTTTAGAAGGATACATCTAAAGAGTAAGTAAAATTTGACTAGTTTGACTAAGTTTGACTGAGTTTGACTGATTTTGATATGCCAAGATAAGTGTCGTGCTCAATTGACAGATTGTCGAAGTTCGCTTGGACAAAGATCATGATAAATTTAAAGACTATTTCATGTGTGTAAGAAAATTATGTGATGAACCCTAATGGACTGACCTAGTGTGGCCTCGGGGGTTCATCAACAGATGGCCTTGCCTACATCATATACTCAGAGACCTCTTAGTTCAACATGACCAATGACTTTGTCTTGTTGACCAAAGATTGAGTCATGATTTATTTTGACAAACCTAATAGGACTGTCTTAATGTCTCGAGGGCTCGAAAAGGGCATGAAGATAAGCCTTTCCTACGTAGCAAGTGTGCAGAGACAACGTAGTTCAACAATGACAAAGACTAATCAATAGTTGAACTGACGTGACTGTGTTTGACTAACATGACTATTTTTCTTTTTTGGATTTTTTTTGTGTTTTCTTAAGTACGTTTTTCAAATTTTAGGTCTTTTTTTAGGACTTTTTTTTATTTTTAGGTCATTTTTAAGGACATTTTTCAATTTATAGGTCTTTTTTTAGGACATTTTTCAATTTTTAAGTCTTTTTTCTAAACAATTTATGATTTTTAGGTCTTTTTTCAAGACATTTTATGATTTTTAGGTCTTTTTTAGGACATTTTATGATTTTTAGGTCTTTTTTTCAGACATTTTATGATTTTTAGGTCTTTTTTAGGACATTTTATGATTTTAGGTCTTTTTTCAAGACATTTTTCAATTTTTAGGTCTTTTTTTAGGACATTTTATGATTTTTAGGTATTTTTTCAAGACATTTTATGATTTTTAAGTCTTTTTTCAAGACATTTTTCGAATTTTAGGTCTTTTTTTAGGACATTTTTTGATGTTTAGGTCTTCTTTTAGGACATTTTATGATTTTTAGGATCACGTGCGATACCCACTACAGTCTGATGATAAAAATTTTCCCCTAGTCAAGTTGAGAATGAGCCAGGCAAAATGGAATGCAAAGAAAAGGCATGACTAGCATGGACAGTGGACAATATGCAAGACTTGATTTCAACCATTGTTAGCCATGGACAGAAATGCCATGATTTTGGGGTGAAGTGTTATGATGAATGTCATAAAAGAGTATGTTTATTAGGGACAAAGATAGATAGGGTGATAGTAGATGACACAACAATGACTGACTACACATGGCGCCTATTTGCTAGGTTTTCACCATAGTACTTATCCAAAGTTCCTATTTACTAGGTTTTCACTATTGGACAAATTATCTCTTTTTATTTTTGTCATCATTCATCATTTTTTTTTGTGTCACCAGGACACTTGTTTGCCAAGTTTTCATCAAGGTGATGATTTTTTCATTTTTTTAAATTTTTTTTTGTAATTTTATTAGTTTTTGGGAAAGATTTATAATGCTATGAATATAATTTGTGCAAATGTAAACTATTTATTGGCTCAATCAACTGTTCACCTTCAGGAGTAGCTAACTGATAAGCTCCGGAACCAAATGATGCTATGATAATGTAAGGGCCCAGCCAATTAGACTCAAATTTTCTTGTCTTCTCCCTATCTAACTGATTCTTGGGATTCTACATGAGAACTAGGTCACCAATGTCAAACTTTTGAGTCATCACCTTTTTTTATAACTTCTGCAAAGATGATTTTGGTATGCTTGTAAATGATTCAATGCATTGTGTCTTCATCTAGAATTTGCAACTCATGCAGTCGTGACTGTTTGTATTCTTCAACAGTGATGAGGCCTTTCAGGGAGACTCACAAAGATGGAATTTCAACCTCTATGGGCAAGATGTATTCGACTCCCAAGACAAGGGTGAAAGGAGTGGCACTGGTGGGGGTACGGATGCTTGTGCTGTATGCCCACAAAGCCGGGTTGAGTTGGATGTGCCAATCACAACTAGCATCATTAACAGTCTTTTTAGGAAGTTTGATAATGCTTTTATTAGATGTCTCAGCTTGACCATTTCCTTGTGGGTAATATGGCATGGAAAAGTGGTGGCTAATATGGAAAAATTGACATAATTCATGGACCTCATGGTTATTGAAGGGACGAACATTATCCATGATGATGGATTATGGAATTTCATACCAATAAATGATATAATTGAGGATGAATTTGGAGATTTGTTTGCCAATAATGTGAGTGGAATGGCCTCGATCCACTTAGAAAAATACTTTGTGGCAGTAATAATGAATTTGTTTCCATTGGAGGATGTAGGGTGAATCTTTCCCATGCGATCAAGTCCCCATTGTGCAAAATCCAAGGGGAAGTGATTGGCCTCAACTCTTGTGCTGGAGCGTGAATCAAATCACTGTGAATCTAACATTGGTGACATGTTCTTACAAATTCCAGTGCATCCTTTTCTAGTGTCGGCCAATAGTACCCAAGTCTTGTAATTTTTTAGCTAAGTTCGGGCCACTTGAATGGGACCCACATATAACCTCATGTACTTCCTGTAAGGTCACTTTTGCTTCATTAGTGTCGAGACAACGAAGAATGGTATTGTTGAAGCTACAATGGTAAAGGGTGTCACTGATGATGGTATAATGTACAACTTTGCAGATAAAGGACTTTCTTTGGCTATTGGAAAGGTTTTGAGGAAGGATTTGTGAATGACAGTAGTAAAAAATGTCCTTATACTAGGGGGAACTGGAACCAACAAGCTCACAAACCATTTCTGATTTGGGGACATCATAAGCAGGGACCAATAACTGCTCAACCAAAAACTCAAATTGTGGGACATTGTTGGAAATATCAAGCAAAGATCCAATTGTTTCCATATCATTAGCATCCTTGTTCTATGTTCTTGGAATAAATTCAAAGGATAGCCTATGAAAATATGTTAGAAAACTATCAACCATATATTTATAAGGCATTAGATTTTGTACTCATCATTGACTTGGTTGATAGCTACTTGAGAATCACCGAGGACCTACAAATTCCTAATTTTCCATTTGATAGCCATTCAAAGTCCTATAGTTAGTGCTTCATACTATGCCATGTTATTAGTGAACGAAAATGCAATGCAGAATGATCTTGGGATGGAGTCTCTGTGTGGAGTAATGAATAATATTCCAACTCCCAATCCATGATTAGTATGAGATCCATCAAAGTATGATTGCCAAGGCTGTTGGGATTCTACATGAAATACAAATTCATCTAGAAAATCTGTTGTAAGAGGATGATTATCTTGTATTGGTGCATTTGCGAGCTGGTCTGCTATTACCTGTCCTTTGATGGCTTTTCTCTCAGCATATTGAATATTATATTCACTAAGGATCATGACCCATTTTGCTAAATGTCCTATCAATGCTGCTAAGCTCAAGAGGTACTTCAAGGGATCGATCTTTGCTATCAAGTATGTCTTATGGTTTAACATGTAATGCCTTAATTTTTGGGCTGTGAATACAACTACCAAACAAGCACATTCAATGGGTGTGTAATTTAGCTCATACCCCACCAGTGTTCTATTGATATAATATATGGCTCTTTCTTTTTCTTCATAGTCATTCTATACTAGTAATTCCCCCAGTGCCAAAGTAGTTGCAGAGATGTACAAAATTAATGGTTTTCCTTGGATAGGAGGCATGAGAACTAGGGGTGACAATAAGTACTATTTGATCTAGTGTAATGCATCTTGGCATTTTTCTATCCACACAAAGGGGATCCCTTTGCATAGGAGATACTGGCACCTATTTGCGAGTTGAGCAATGAATCGTTTGATAGATTGAAGCCTACCTTGTAGTGTTCTTAGGTCATTGATTCCCTTAGGAGGAGGCATGTCCAATATAGCTCAAAATTTAAAGGGATCAACTTCAATGCCTCTATGGGAGACTATGTATCCCAATAACTTTCTTGATGTTACACCAAAAACAAACTTTTTTGGGTTCAACTAGACCTTATATTCTTCTAGTCTTCTAAAAAAAATTTCTAATACTGAAAGGTGGTCTTTTCTTGTCAATGAATTTTCGAAAAGGTCATCCACATAGTCCTCCATTAATGTGTGTATCATGTCATGGAATATTGTTGTCATTTCCTTTTGATATGTAGTGCTTGCATTTTTAAGACCAAATGGCATTACAGTCCAATAGTATGTACCCCAAGGGCACGTAAAAGTAGTTTTGTGTTGGTCTTAGGGGAAATATGGATCTGATTATAACTAGAGAAACCATCCATATAGGACAACATCTCATATCCAATTGTAAGGTCCACAATGATTTCAATGTTTGGCAAAGGAAAATAATCTTTAGGACATGCTTTATTGAGGTCTCAGAAGTCTAGCATACATGAATCTATCCAGTATACTTGGTGACAAGGATGATGTTGGATATCCATTCTATATAGTCAATTGACCTGTTAAAACCTACATCCAACAATGCAACTTGCGGGTGCATTTTTCTTAGTTTTTGTTTTACTGGCTTGGCATCTAGCAATAATGGCAAGTGATGTAATACTAACTTAGGATCTAATCCCAGAATGTCAACATAAGACCATGCAAAGTTTATCTTGTGTTTTGACAAAAACTTTTGAAATTCTGGTTCAATTTATGTCAATGATGTTGCAAAGAGAACCATTTTGGGCTCCTCCATAGTAGCTATATTAACGACTATTGTATCCTCAACAAGCATTGCTAATTTTTCTCTGTCTATGATTAGAAACTCCAATCCTCCACCCTTGGTCCCCTCAAGGAGGTTTTCACCCTTGGATACATCATTTATTTTTACTATTTTGTCGTTAGAAGGTGCCTTTCGGTTTTCACCTAGAGACGTATCATTTTTTGTTTTGTTTTTATTTTTAATTTTGCAACTAGAGGATGGCATAGTCTCCCCAAAATAAGCAACACAATCCAAGTCAATGGTAAATCCAGCTTTGTGATCCCCATTTGGAATGCCTTCACATAGCCCTAGAAATTTTTCTAGAGCCTCATCATTTTGAAAAGTGTCCTTTATTGGTAGGCCTTGTTGGTTCTAGTCAATTAGGTTAGGGTAAACTAAGGATATTCCATCATTAGAATTTGAAAATTTTGGAGATGACATGGAGATCATGGAAATGGACACTGAGACATTGAAAATTAAGTTGTCATCGTTTGGTTCTATGTAAGATTCTATCCAGTACTCTCCTTCACTTATTTCATACCCCCCAGTGAAGTAAGGGAAAAAGGGACTAGTATCAAGGTTAGGGTCAATAGTCACAAGTGATATTTCAAGTGATTCTACATGATGGTCATCTATTTGGGGTGACTAGACAAGTGTGTTGAGGCTAGGACAAATGGTAATAGGATGTGATCTGGACTTGGCATGATCATTTGGTGTTGTATCGATCTTGAACATTTTCCAGAATCATTTTTCAAATGTAGGCTCGCCAGGTTCATGGAATAATTCATTAAGGCAATAGTCACTTAAGGATTGTTGAGAGTCAAATTACCATTCGTGAGAGTCAATTTCAAAGGACGTGTCCTCAGTTGTCTCAACACAGTCTGAAGCATACACTAACTCACATGGAAGCACACTAGTACTTGGATTACTAGATTCTCGTGGACCTAACCCTAACCCAAGATGTTTTGGTCTTTTTGAAACTAATAATGGCTCACGCCTTCCATTCTTATCATTGCCAAGGCCAATTTTTCCATCATAGCCTTTTGTTTTTATAATGTTGTATCCTTTTCTATATATTGCTACTGGCAAGGGAGTCAACTCTTGTGGTTCTTTATAAATCCAAGATATTATGTCATTTGTATCCTCTTGACTCATTTCGCCCCACATAATGGAAACTATATTTGGAGGAACCCTGAAGATTTCTTTTGCTTTTATTCTAAAGAAAGGTTTACCATAGACCTGGGAGACTTGGGCATCTTGGTTATACAATAGGGTGTATTTAGCTTGTATTCTCCACATCCTTGGTCTTGAATTTGGAAGCTCGGGCTGAAGCTTGGGGTGATAAATGAAGTGGTAGGTGTTATGGAAGTAGTCATGGTGGTGGAAGAAGCAAGAGTAGATATGGTGGGTGACGAGGCAAAAGACTTCACGAATGCTAAGGAGTCAATGAATTTGGATCACAAGGATGTTGGAGCTTCCCTATTGATAGAAACTTGACATTTTGATACACCACGTAAGTTGGTACAATATTGGAATAGATCAGGGTCTCCATATATAGTAATCTTAGTTCCCTCAAATGGAAACTTCAAACATTGGTGATACATGGAGGGGACGACTTTCAATGCATGGATCCAAGGTTGATTCAGTAAAATGTGTTATGGGAGGTCCAAATTTAGAACTTGACAAGTGGTTTTGACAATGACTGGCCCGATCTGAATTGGGAGTGTAATTATGCCTCGAGAGGAACATTCTTCATCATCATATTCCTTGATAACAATGCTTCTTGTGGCATCTATGCAAGCATCAGAAAATCCTAGTGCCTTGACCAATTTTAAGGAACATATATTTAGTCTCGCTCTGCCATCTACTAAGACTCGTCTGACCTTGTGTTTATGAACAAGAACTTTGATATCAAAGGGCATCATTATGGTTGGATTTGGATGAAGAATAGTCTTGGTCAATAAAGGTGATATGGTGGGGAATCATGAGATATCCTACCATGGCTTTGAGTTGGCTGACATCAATATCTTGGGAAACAAAGGATGCTTCTAATGTTTTATCTAGGATGGCCTTATAGGTAGGCAAGATGTGTAACAACTCAAGAATAGAGATTTGTGCGGGTGTTTTTCCAAGTTGGTCAATAAGATTAAAGTTTCCTTTAGTTTGGCATTTCTTGTTTTGTAGATACGATTGCGACTGTGAAGTGGACGAGCCAGCTATTGTTACCTTTGGTTTTCTATGGGGATGAGGGCCGGCTATGGTGACCTTTGTGGTGTAGGTGGTGACATTTCATTCAAGGGCCTTTTTGACGATGACTATATAGACATGTTCATCAGTTGTTCTAATGTGATGTATGATAGGTCCCCCATAATAGTCATATCCAATACATGCATAATTGGATCGATAATTGTTATTTTTATTTGATGTATAAGGGTTTCTAGAACCATGATCCTACATTGGGTTTTTGTGTATTGTATGATCTGCATTAGAAGAAAATTTTGGTCCACAAACTTCAATGATACATTTTCAATAAGGTCTTGTACCATATTTTTCAATTGTTTACAAGAAGAAGTTTTATGTCCTTTTATTTGATGAAAGTTGCAAAATTAATTATCATCCCACCAAGATGTTTTAAACTACCTAGGGTCATATGGTTTGGGGTCTCAAGTGTGATGACACCATTCTGAAGGAATTTCTTGAGAACTTCTTCAATAGGCTCACCCAAGGGGGTGTATGTACATCCTCTAGGGAATTGTCTTGGTTGTCTAGGCTACCTTCGATTTTGATTGTTTTGATTTCCTTGGTTATTCTGATTTTTTTGGATAGCATTAGTAGCATAGGTTTGTGTCATCATCTATGTGTTTTGTGGTTGTGTCCCTTTTAGGGTAATCATCAGACCCATAGTGTTGACAACTTTAGCATTGACTACACCATCATTGGTGACATATTTTTTCTTAACCTTGAATTTAGTTTTGTCAGTAGGAGGGTTTGCATTTGTGTTTTTGGGACCATATTTTAGTCTTCCTTCAACAATGAGGGCTTGTTCAACTTGGACACCTTGTTCAACTAGGTCCAAAAAAGTTGTGCAACAATGAATAGGAAAGCCATTTTTTAGTGGTCCCATTAACGTTTGTACGAACATGTCAATTTTTTCTTTTTCAGGTATGTCTATATGACAGTGACTTGCTAGGCCCCTCCATTTTTGAAAAAATGGAAAAAAGGTTTCACCTAAATCTTCTTGTGTGAGTTAGCATAAGTTGGTAATGGAGGTGTTTGTGTCAATGTTGTATGTGTAATTTTTTATGAATTTTTCAGCAAGTTATTTCCATGATTGAATTATGGGTTGTAGTGAATAGAACCATTCGAGGGCTGGTCCTGTGAGGCTTTAGGAAATAGTCACATTAGATATGTGTGCTCATGAGAAATATCCACACAAATTGTTACAAACTCTCTGATGTGGTCAAGTGGATTTTTTTTAGCCTTATATTTGTTGAAGTTTGCAACCACATAACCATGTGGAAATGGTGGCATGTACAAATTTGTATCAAAAGGATATGGACATACGTCATATGGAATTTTTGTCTTCTTGTCAAAGGTTTTCATATTTTCCATCTGTTTTGAAGATCATCCACTCTTGCTAGCAAGGAATGTACAATGGGATCATTGGTTGCCTGAAAGTAAGGTATGTTCTGATTAGGTGTTTGCTGATATTCCCAGTTGTGAGTGGGAATTTATTGTTGAGTATGAATCTGGGATGAGTATGTGGGAATATGTGACCCAACCATTTTTGTTTGTATTTGAGGTCCCTGACTTGCTTGATGTCCAAAGGTATGCAATTATTGTGTTATTTGAGTGCCTTGCGCATGTTGAAAGAATTTCCCATGTGGCATGGTACTGTTAGGTCCTTCAAAGTTCCCATGTGGTATATGTGTATTGTGCCCTTGTCCATGTTGAAAGAATTTCCCGTGTGGCATGGTACTGTTAGTTCCTTCAAAGTTCCCATGTGGTATATGTGTATTGTGCCCTTGTCCATGTGGGATGTTCATTTGTGATGATGTGTTAATGTTTTGTTGAGGTCCTTGAATAAAAAAATGTCGTGAGTTTCATCCAAAGGGATTAAATAGGGTTCCACTATGAGGATGTAATGAAGATTCCCCCATTGTCATAGATAAAGAGACGAACATAGGATTTGAGGAAGTGGTGCCTACTAATGTGGACACAAAGGTGACTCCTATCATTTGTGAAGATGATGTGGACATTGTAGGCATGGACTGTGAAAAGGTAGCTCCTATCATTTGTGAAGATGATCTGGACATTGTAGGCACAATCATACTAGATGTTCCTCCTGTTGATGTCGTGTTGGTTGAAGAGGAGGTGTTTTGATTTATGGTGCCACTAGATGTCACATTAATAGTGGTAGTGACAACTTGCATAGTAATGACAATGTTATTGGTCAAGGTATTGTTCTTGTCATGTTAGGATGTTGTGTTTTGTGTCATATTATTAGGAGAGACAGGTCGTATGGTATTAATGTCGAAGCCTTTTCATAATCTTGCACCTTGGTCTAAGAGCATAGCGAGGTATCATTCAAGATCGTTAAAGACCAAGTCTTCCACAAATGAAGTGACTTCAAGATTTTGGGTTGTTGCCTCTAATTTTTTAGTGTAGACTTGTCCATTTTGGTCTCTTTGTATGAATTGTTCAAAAAGTGGATTTTAAAAGGAAGTTGACATGTTCATGGAAGATTGTGCATTCAAATTGCCAAAAGGGTCATCAAAAATCTAGTCATTGGAATTGGTGTTGATGTTGGTGTTTTCAAAGTCTTGTCCAAAGTTTGCCATTTGTTTTTCCTTTCATTGAAGTCTTGTTTCTACCATCAAAATAAATTGCTCAAATGAAGATAATGACCATGCGAGTATGACACTAGTATATTTTTTTGTCTTTTTGTGCATTAAAGGTTGATGATGCAATGAGATGATAATGTTTTCCTAAGGAGATGTGTAATGCCGAAAAGCTAAATTGATGATTATGACTAGAATGATGATGATGACAAGGTGAAAAATAAGGACTAAGATAATTATGTTGACTAAAAGGGCACTAATACAAAGTCTAGGTTCATGATGACGACTAGGATGAATAATATTTTTGTATTTTTGGCTATAAAGTATGCAAGGTATAAACTAGAATGCAATTTGGAGAAAAGGATACCTAAACACTCTAAGCTTAGTCTTTTTTTTTATATATTGGTTACCAAAGGACTTGTTGAAAATGAAAAAGTGACAAGGTCAAGATGACTAGTGAGTTTTCCTAACTAGACTGTTGAGTTGGAAATTCTCATAAAGGGGACAATGACTGAAAAAATGAGATAACCCAGTTTTGAAAGCAATGATTTTGCAAATTGTAATGAGGTTAACCTAATCCAAAGTATGCAAAGATGAAAACCTAAGGTCAAGCTAATGCCAAAAATTATGATTATGAAACCTAATGGATGAAATCAAAAATTTGAAAGTTTAATCCTATGGTAAAAAATACAAACTAATGGTTGAATGATAAAAATTTGGGGCAATTTCAAGGTTAGTTTCTAATAGAATCGTCTTGGAAAATGTGTTTCACAATAGGCTGACAGTGTTTAGACTCAAATTCGACTTTGTATCAGGGTTTTATTTCTGTTAGGAAAATGTGTCATTTGAGGCCTCAGATGCATCATAAAATTTATTTATTTAAATGCATCACTAATTCTCTAATGTCTTTCCATAATTAAATAAATTCCTAAATTTAGTTAATTATTTTGGTCCCTTAATTCTTCCTAATTATTTAAATAAATAAATTTTATTTATTTATTTAAATACACCATTAATTCCTAATATCTTCTCATAATTTAATAAATTCTTTAATTCATTTAATTATTGTCCACCTTGCCATTTTCCCCATTTTAAATAAAATTATTTATTTAAAATGGTCCCACTTTCTAATTTTCCCTCTTTTAGTAAATAATTCAAATTAATTATTTACTATCACATGACCCCACCATTTTGAATTAAATTTATTTTTAATTCAAAATAGCATTTTTTCCTCTATTAATTATTTGATTTTCCCTCTCTTTTTTTGTTCCATCCTTATCCCTTTGTCACATGCATTTTCAACCTTTGATTTTATTTTCTAAAATAAAATCTTATCCATTCATTTCAAATTTACCCTAATATTGCCCTAACCCTAATTGTGGGTTGTCACATTCAATTTTGTCCATTGATTCTAGGAAATTTGTCAATCTTCAATCTTGGCCATCTATCCAAAATTGCATTTTCTATAAAATGGCAATTTTGGTCTCATTTGCACATCTCTTAATCTCTTAGTCTCTTGGCATTTACATCTCATGCTCTTGCGATCTCATGACATTTTAGCTTCTTGCATTTTGACATCTTGGCATTTTGGTATACTTTAGGCTTATTTCATAGTTGCTTACTAGTTTCATAGTTGCATAGTATTGCATTTTCTCATCAAATCCTTCAACATTTTCTTTGGTCTTGGCATAGTCACATATTTCTCACACAAAATCTGATGGAAAACTACATATTACAACAAATAGAGAAGGTATAATGGAGGTCAATCATGGAGGTTGAAGACTCAAGGTGATATCTCTCTTTGTTTTCATGTTTTCCTCCTATGTGCTTCATTATTTACTTTGGTTATTTATTTATTTATTCATTAATGTACTAACCTAGATATTTTCCATAGTTACATTGGTGAACCCGACACCAAAATCACATTTTTATAGATTTCATTACAGTTTTTTGTTTTTTTGTAGGTATGGGTACGGAATGCCGCATTAACAGTTTTTTGAGCTGCAAACATTCTATCATGATGCATTTTCTTTACAGAGTGATGTATTTTCCATCCCAAGATGCATATGATTGAAAAAAATCTACATTTTCTCTGTCGTGATGCATCTGAGAACCTGAATGACACATTTGAAGATCGAGACACATTCACTCTACATATTGATGCATCTGACTAGTAAATTCTAGTGTACATACCTGATACACATTTGCTTTGCAGAGTGCTACATTTGACTGGTAAATTTTTCCCTTCAAATTTTACAAAAAAAAATCCAAATTTCTATTTTTCATTAGATAGTTTAGAAGTTTTTGGATTACTAATTTTATGTTTCTAGCTTGTGGCGAGGAGTCTAACCTTGTTTTGTTTATTTATTATCACATTTTCAATTCCTTAAGCAAATAATCAACAAACAAAAACTTGTATTTCACATTCATATGGTTAAAATTTACATGCATTCTCATGTCATGGGCTTAAAATGAACACAATCATGGATTGAAACTCATATGGTTAAAATGAACATGCATTCTTACATCATGGGTTTAAAATGAACTTTGTATTTCACACTTCAAGTTAAAAGTTTAAAAAGAACAAAGTGTCTTAAGTGTCTTCCTCACATTATAGTTTTTGTAACTAAAATTCACAAGTTTCTTCAATTTTGTGTCACCTTGATTCAATACTAGAAGTACGCTATGTTGGCTTCTTTTATGGCTTTTTTTCCTTGATGTAAAAATTTGTTATGCATTGGCATTGGCTACATTTGTTGGTTGGAATCTTGGTTTACATCTGATGATATCTTCAGTGGCTTGTTCAGTTGTATTGGTGATGATCTCAATTTAGTTTGGATACTCTTGCATTATTCAATTTTTGTTACTTTGGTTGGACTAATCCTTTTGGATACATGTACAGTTCATTTAGACATGGGTTTGTCTTCATTTGTAGATGTTTATCACATTTGGTTTTTAGGTGATTACTCATTTTTCATAAGATATTCAATTATCATTGAACTTTCACATAACACTCTATTGGAGGTAAAGCCACACGTGGCTTTGACTTGGAATTGTTAGTAATCAGGTTCTTCACATTTCACATGAGATATGGTTTACATTGTATATCACACATAGTTTGTTTTGACCTACACTCAAGCTTACCCTATTACATATAGTTCATTTGAAATTTTATTTGTATCGACTTTGATATTTCTTATCTTAGATAGTCGACATTGGTTATCACATTGGCACTATGTTTATTTGTGTCGACTTAGCATAAAGCATATGATACTTTGTCTTGGACAATTGTTTGTTTGTATTTTCTACATGGTATCATCTTTTACATGGCATAGTCAATGTATTGCTTTGTTGTATCATAAACAAGAATTGGACAGTTGACTAAACATATACATGGTCAAGCTATCACACACAAAGGTCATAATTGAAGGAAAAGAATGGAAATGTATTGTTCATGACTCATGTGGACAATAGTATACATGTGAATAGTGTGACTTGGCAATTGAGTTGGTAATTATGTTGTCAGTGGTTTTAGACATGCACATGGATTTCAAATGTTATAGAATATCATTTAATTTGGATTTGAAATCATTATGAACTTGAGTATAGTATTCGATTGATAGAAGGGATAGGGAAAAAAGAGTTTTGTAATTATCATTTGGCTGAAGGTGAAATCTTAGCCACCACCCTAAAATTGCAAAGCTAGTATTGAGACTTTGGTGAACTCTTGCTCGAGCTAGTTGAAATGAAGGAAGGAGTAGTAAGGTAGTTGTTTGACTCATAGCTAGAAATGAAGGTATTCTTGGCAGATGGTATATGAGATTTTTGTTTGATATCTGGGCAGCGTAAAATGAGGTAAAATCTTGACAATATCTTTGTCATTTTGAAATGAAGATTGCAAAATAGTTTTTCAGTGAAAGGAAAATGGTAAATTTTTTTTAGTTTTCTCTCATTTTTCTTCTATTTCAGCATTTTGAAAATGGTAAATAACTTCAGTGCATTTTTTTATTCATTTAAAAGGTTTTTCGAAAGGAAATACAAAAGCAGTTATAGATAACTGCATTTCAGTTTTGGTTAACCTAATTTTGAGCTCAAGAGTTTTGATGATTTACACAAGTTTTGTTGTTTATTTAAGCATGGATTTTAGCCATTTCTCCATGATAGAGATATTTGAAAGAGAAAAAAAGAGTTATTATTGTTCTAAAAAGAAAAAAAATGCTATCATTATAACTTGGGATTTATCAAAATAGAGTAACCCTCTGAATCATTCATGTTTAAGTTATGAAAGGGGTTGGTGCTCTTGAAATGTTGGATTTGGTTCTCCTGATTGATTTGGTGCTCTAAATAATAAAAGGAATTATTTGAGTGGTTTTTTATACCCCAAGAGGGTTTTTCCACTCAGGAAAAATCTAGTGGAATGTGATGTGTTTTGTGAGTGTTCAAATTAGTCTGCATTATTGTCATTACTTGATCACTTGCATAATTCTTGTCATATCTATTAGTTTCTTAAAATAACCTTTCTACAATGAAAAACACTTGTTCAAATGTTTGAGTAACAAATATGTTGTCATAAAGTATGTGTGTCTCAATGAAAAACTATGATATCTAAAGCAAACATTTATTTGTGAATCCTCCATTGTTATCATTGTTTCATGTTATCATTGCATATAGTTTGTTAAAAAAAAGAGTCATGTTATTGGCCTTCTTGAATTTTTTTAATTTGTGACTTTTTTTGAATCACTGATTCACCCCCCCTCTTAGTGTTTCTTTTCTTTCAACAAGTGGTATCAAAGTGTAGGGTCCCCATATAGGTCTAACCACCTTGGATTGTTCCTAGTCCTAAAATCTATCAAACATGTCACATGCTAAAGAAGGAAGTTATGTCTCTTGGGATCCACTATTTGATGGTACAAACTATGTGTTCTGGAAGATCATAATGGAAACACATCTAATGTCAATTGATGTTGATGTTTGGACATTGTAGAAGAAGGAGATATTGTTCCTTCCAAAATTCCCACTGATACTACTAAAAACGATAAGTATGAAACAAATGCAAGAGAAAAACATGCTCTCTTATGTGGGTTAACTAAAGATGTGTTTGTCAATATTATGCAATGAAAATTTGGGAAAAACTTGAAAATATTTATCAAGGAAATGAAAAGCTGAAACATTCTAAAATTTTGTCTCTCAGAGCTCAGTTTGAGGAAATGGAAATGAATGAAAATGAAATTTTTTTTGAATACTTTCTAAGAATAGATGAAGTTGTCAATACAATGAGAGGTCTAGGTCAAGAAGTTTATGAATCTCTTGTTGTTCAAAAGGTCATTAGAACACTGCCTACTAAATATGAGATTAAGGTCTCTACCCTTGAAGAGAAGAAGCACTTTGACAAGATGAAACTAGATGATTTACAAGGAATTCTTACTACTTTTGACATGAGAAAAAGTAAGAATACTTTATTAGGAAAAGAAAAAAATTTCAAGGATGAAAAGAAAGATCTTGTAGATAGTGAGTTAGAAGATTCTAATTCAAAAGAATCAAACTTTGTTAGAAAACTTAAAAAAGGATCTAGAAAATACAAAGGAAATTGCCTTTTAAGTGCTTTAATTGTGGCAAGATTAGGCAATTTGGAGCCAAATGTCCTTATGGAGAACAAAATTCTGATGATGAGAAACCTAATAAACAAAACAAAAAGAAGGTATATAAACCTAAGAAGAATTTAAATTTCAAAAAGAAGAAGAGTCTCTTCTCAAAAGATGTGTCAGATAGTGAAACATAAGATGACACAGGAGGAGATCTTATTCATGGTTGAAGTTAAATAACCAGCAATTGCAATTGAAAAAGATGCTCCACAAGAGGGAGAAATTGATTTAGAATGTGAACTGAAATGTGCATTAAAATAAATCAAAATATTAAAAAAAAAACTTGCTCAAGAACAAAAACCAAATCAAGAAGAGACAGTCTCTTTGAAGACTCAACTTGGAGAGTCTAAAAGAATTGAAGATTGTCTTAAAACAATAGTGAGTTCCAAAGACAAAGAAATTCAAAAATTGGAACAAGAATTTGTTTTGCTTAGAAAGAAAATTGAAGGATATGAAAGTACTCTAAAACTCAATGATGCTCTCAAAAAAAAAAATTTAAATAAAGATAAAACTAGAGTAGGATTTGAAAAGGGTGAGTGTTCAAAAGACACTCCTAATAGGAACTCCAAATCAAATCAGTTTGAATCTAAGAAGACCCTTGCAAACAGATCAATGTAGTTCATATTTAATCCTTACTTTGATGGCTATTGCTTCTTTTGCAACAAATTTGGTCACAAAGTAAGTACTTGTAGATTTATGGCTCCAAGAATTCCAAGGTTTGGACACAAAAAATACTATGGCTTTTTAAATCAAGTTAGATGCTTCAAATTCAACACCTTGGGGCATACCGTCAAACAATGCAAAGTTGATTTGCAACAATAGAATACTAAAACTATTCAGAAGCCTAAATTTGTGAAAGGCATAGAGCAATCAATGTTGGTTCAAACTTCCTTCCATACCAAAAAGAAAGATACATGGGTTTTATAAAGTGGTTTTTCAAACCATATGATAGGAGATAAAAACAAGTTCACCAAACTTGAAGACTATGTTGGTGGATATGTAAAATTTGGTGATGACACTGGTATACAAATTAAGGGAAAAGATTCACTTCTGCTAAGCAAGGACACACCAATTTATGATGTGTATTATGTGGAAGATTTGAAACATAATTTTCTTAGTGTTAGAAAAATATGTGATAATGGATGTCATTCTATGTTTTCTTCACAAGGATGTGAGATCAAAAATGAATCTAGAAAGATAGTTGCAATAGGAAGAAGGACCAAAGGTAATGTTTATAACCTTCTATATACTTCTGGTAATGATAACAATGAAGGAATGTGCTTAATGGGTCAGGTAGTAGAAATTTGAATTTGGTACAAAAGACTAGGGAACATAAACTTTGATAATTTGGTTAAAATAAGTAAAAACCAGAATGTTAGAGGCTTACTAGTTCTTAAAAAACCAGAAAATATTGTGTGTAAAGAATGCTTGAGTGGTAAACAACATAAAGGCTAGTTTTAAATCAAAGGAATATTCCTCTACTAAGCCTTTGTAGTTAGTTCACATAGATTTATGTGGTCCAACTAGAACTAGATCAATTAATGGTGAAAAATATTTCATGTTGTTTGTAGATGGTTACACAAGAATGGTTTGGGTCACTTTTCTTAAACATAAGTCAGAAGCATTTGAAAGGTTCAAAATCTTTCAGAAAATGGTAGAAAAGGAATCTAACTTGAAACTTAAATGTCTAAGATCTGACAAGGGAAGTGAGTTCACCTCTTAGGAATTTGTTGATTATTGTGAACAACATGGTATAAAAAGACAATATGCAGCTTGTAGAACACCTCAACAAAATGGGATGGTTGAACGAAAGAACAAAACTATGAAAGAAATGGCTAGAACTATGTTGGACTAAGCCAAACTGCTAGATATGTACTAGAAAGAGGTTGTCCATACAACCATATATATCTTAAATAGAGTGTAGCTTAGGGTGAAAAAAAAATACACACCTTATGAACTTTGGTATGGTAAGACTACTTCTATAAAACATTTCAAAATTTTTGGCAGCAAATGTTTTATTAGAAAAGATGATGATAATTTAGGCAGTTTTCAATCAAGAAGTGATGAAGGTATATTCTTGGGATATTCCACTCAGAGTAAAGCCTATATATGTCTAAACAAAATCTTAACAAGATTGTTGAAACTGTTAATTAAAAAGTTGATGAAATGCCATTCTTTGAATCTAATGTTGTGCAGGCCAATGATGAAGAAACAAAATTAGAACTTGAAATAATTAATAAAGGAAATGGGACAAGTCCTATATCTAAATATTCATCAAAACCTGATGAACTTGCAAAAGATAAGATAACAACTAATGCTATATCCAAACCAACTTTGAAATCTATTGGTAAACATTATCCTCAAAATCAAATCATTGGGGACAAGAATGTAGGAGTTCAAACAAGAAGGAAATTTGCATAGCTTGAAGAGCAAGCTCAAATGGTAGAACATTTCTACCTTGTCACTGAATTTGAGCCAAAGAATTGTGATGAAGCTCTTTCAGATGAATGTTGGGTCAAAGCTATGCAAGAAGAGATAGATTCAATTGAGAAAAATCAGACTTGGGAGTTAGTTCCAAGACCTAAGGACAAAAATGTCATTGGTGGCAAATGGTTCTATAGGAACAAGCTTGATGAAAGTGGTAAGGTTGTACACAACAAAGAAATATTTTTTTGCAAAGGTTATACTCAAAAAGGAGGTATTGAATCTAGTGAAGCCTTTGCACCTATTGCTCGGCTTGAATCTATTAGAATATTCTTAGCATATTCTATTTTCAAAAACTTTACTGTTTATCAAATGGATGTCAAAATTGCTTTTCTGAATGGATATTTGAATGAGGTTTACATGGAAAAATTGGAAGGGTTTGTTTACAAAGACAAACCTAACCATGTTTACAAGTTGAAAAGGGTTTTATATGTCCTAAAATAGGCACCTAGGGCTTGATATTCTAGACTGGACAATAACTTAACCTCAAAAGGTTTCATCAGAGGTGGAGTTGACAACAATCTTTATGTCAAAGTTGAAGGTACTAATATTTTTGTTGTTGAAGTTTATGTGGATGATATTATCTTTGGATAAAATAAAAATTCTTTGACTAAAAATTTCTCTTGCATTATGGAATCATAATTTGAAACGTCCATGTTGGGGGAGTTAACATTTTTTCTTGGTCTTCAAGTTTCTCAACTAGAACATGGTATATTTCTCTCTAAAACCAAATATGCTAGATAAATGTTAAAGAAATTTCAAATGGAAGGTTGCAAACCTATCAATACACCGATGGTTATAGGGTGTAAATTAACTAAAACTAATGATTCACTTGATGCAAATCAATCTAAGTATAGGTCAATGATAGGTAGTGCCTCTAGGCCTAATATAATGCAGGAAATTTGCATGGTTGCAAGATCTCAAGCAACCCCTTAAGAATCTCATGTTATGGCTATCAAAATAATTTTCAAGTATATATATAGGGTGCACTTGACTATGGTCTTTGGTATCCTAGAAGCAATGAATTTTCTTTGATTGCTTATACAGATGCTGATTGGGATGGTTTCTTGGATGATAGAAAAAGCACTAGTGGTGTTGCATTCTTTCTTGGTGATAGATTGGTTGCTTGGCACAACAAATAATAGGAATGTATCTATCTCTCTCTCTACATCTGAGGTAGAATATATAGCAGCCACATCTTGTACTCAATTGCTCTAGATGGCTCAAACATTGTCTGATATGGGTATACAAGTTTCTAAACCCGTTCCTATCTTATGTGATAACACTAGTGCAATCAATATTTCCAAAAAAATTGTTATGCACTATCACACCAAACAAATTGCTATTAAATTTCATTTTCTCCATGAAAAGGTGTTGGCTAATGAAGTATGTTTACAGTTTATTGCTTCTCAAGAGCAGGTTGCTAATATTTTTACTAAGCCTTTATCTAAAGAAGTATTTGAAAGGCTAAGATTAATATTGGGAGATGTATCTCAGTATTTAATTCATTATTCTGATCAATATTGGCTATGGGGGATATTTGTTCTTCCTTATGCTTCAGTTACAACTCTCTTCAATTGTTGCTCTATTTGTGTTTGTAGCAAGATTCATTGGTTATTTGGATTTCAGTTGCTTTTCTAATACCCCCCCTATTCTCTACTATTCTTCCTTTGTCCTTGTGACAAAAAAGGGGAGAAAATGATGGTCCAGTGGTTCATATGGCTAAGTTTTTCCATTAAGGACAAAGGGGGAGTTTGTTGGCTTCTTTAGTGCTTTGTTCAGTTGTATTGGTGATGATTTTAGTTTAGTTTGGATACTCTTGCATTATTCATTTTTTGTTACTTTGGTTGGACTAATCCTTTTGGATACATGTTCAGTTCATTTAGATAGTGGTTTGTCTTCATTTTTAGATGTTTATCACATTTTGTTTTTAGGTTATTACTCATTTTTCATATGATATTCAATTATCATTGAACCTTCACATAACGCTCTATTGGAGGTAAAGCCACACATGGCTTTGACTTAACAGTGTTAGTAATCAGGTTCTTCACATTTCACATGAGATATGGTTTACATTTTATATCACATAGTGTGTATTTTGACCTTCACTCAAGCTTACCATATTACATATAGTTCATTTGAACTTTAATTTGTATCAGCTTTGATATTTGTTATCTTAGATAGTTGACATTGGTTATCACATTGGCACTATGCTTATTTGTGTTGGCTTAGCATAAACTATATGATACTCTGTCTTGGACAATCATTTTTTTTATTGTCTACATGGTATCATCTTTTACTTGGCACACTTGATGTATTGCTTTGTGGTATCATATACAAGACTTGAACAGTCAACTCAATATATACATGGTTGAGTTGTCACACAAAAAGGTCATAATTGAAGGTAGATAATGACATTGTATTGTTCATGACTCACGTGGACAATAATATACATGCGAATAGTGTGACTTGGCAATTGAGTTGGTAATTGTGTTGTCGGTAGTTTTAGACATGCACACAGATTTCAAATGTTATAGAATATCATTTAATTTGGATTTGAAATCATTATGAACTTTAGTATAGTATTTGATTGAAAGAAGGGATAGGGAAAAAAGAGTTTTGTAATTATCATTTGGCTGAAGATGAGATTTTAGCCATCTTAAAATTGCAGTGCCATCATTGAGACTTTGGTGAACTCTTACTTGAGCTAGTTGGAATGAAGGAAGGAGTAGTAAGGTAGTTTTTTGACTTGCAGCTAGAAATGAAGGTATTCTTAGCAGATTGTATGACAATTTTTTTTTATATTTGATAAACATAAAATGAGGTAAAATATTGACAGAATATTTGTCATTTTGAAATGAAGATTGCAAAACGGTTTTTTAGTGAAAGAAAAATGGTAAATGTTTTTTAGTTTTCTTTCATTTTTCTTTTGGTTTAGTATTTCAAAAATGTTAAATAATTTTAGTGCATTCTTTTATTCATTTAAAAGGTTTTTTGAAAGGAAATACAAAATTACTTATAGATAACTGAGTTTTAGTTTTGGTTAACTTGAGTTTGAGCTCGAGAGTTTTGATGATTTACGCAATTTTTTTTTTCTATTTAAGCATGGAATTTAGCCATTGCTTGGTGATAGAGAGATTTGAAAGGGAAAAACAAAGTTATTTTTGTTCTAAAAAGAAAAAAATGCTATCATTGTAAAGGGATTTATCAAAATAGAGTAACCTTTTGAATCATTCATGTTTAAGTTATGAAAGGGGTTGGTGCTCCTAAATTGTAAAGAGTTGGTGCTCCTAATTGAATTGGTGCTCTAAATAATAAAAGGAATTATTTGAGTGGTTTTTTATACCCCAAGAGGGTTTTTCCACTCAGGACAAATTTGGTGTAATGTGATGTGTTTTGTGATTGCTCAAATTGGTCTACATTATTTTCATTACTTGATCAATTGCATAATTCTTTTCATATCTATTAGTTGCTTAAAATAATCTTTCTACAATCAAAATCACTTGTTCAAAATTTTTAGTAACAAATCTATTGTCATAAAGTATGTGTGTCTCAATGACAAACTCTGATATCTAAACCAAACATTTATTTGTGAATCTTGCATTGTTATCATTGTTTCATGTTATCACTGCATACAGTTGTTAAAAAAAAAGTCTTGTTATTGGCCTTCTTGAAATTTTTTAATTTGTGACTATTTTTGAATCACTAATTCACCCCCCCTCTAAGTGATTATTTTCTTTCAACATCCTCTCCCCTTGTGCACTTGTACGATCTTGGGTGCAAGAGAAACTATTATTGACTCTAGGAATTGGGCCTTCCTTGGTGGGAAAAAGTACTCGTCCCCAAGGTGACTCAAATTGGCAACATAACTCTTTATTCGAGGTACCCCCGACTAGTACATAAATGTGAATCCTAATGGAAAACTTGGGATTATGAGTGTAGATGTGTCACATGAACAAGTGAACTCCCCAAAACCCTATTGAGTGTAACCTCTGTAGGTTGAAGTTCCTCCTTATCGGAGCTAATCTTGCCCCATGTGTGGCCACTTGAATGGGGTCCTGAACTAAAAACCTTTGTGTAGTTTCCAAAATCCCATCTATTTGCTAGCACAACAATGGTCGTTGTGAAGGCATCCACATTTTCACAGTTCTTAGTAGAGATGATCAACCTACTATGGGAGATTTATGGGGGATGGAAGCTTGGTTGGCCCGAAGAAGTGAGTGCCGAGGAGGGGAGCCATTATAGCCAAGATTTTGGATTCATTTGCTAAGAATAAGTGTGGTTGGGGAAAGCCACATGGAATCTAGCAAATATTGTCCTTGCCTAACCTAGGATTTTGCTTGTCTTCATTGTGCATGATTTCAAATTTTCAAAGACAATATTTTGTGCTTTCCAAGTATTTTATGAAGAAATTAAGAAAAACAAACACCTTTCACAGATTTGGAAACAATCATTCAATTTGAAACAATTTAGAATTTTTTCCAAAGTTGGAAACAAACTAGACTCATTCTACTCCAATGCATTTGCTAAAATGCATTCACTTTTTTGCACCACATTTGAAATTTTATGCAATACATCTACTTTGATAAGATGCATATACTATTCTATGTGATGCATTTGCATGTCCTACATCACATTTACTTAATAGAACACCACATTCACTTTCTTAAGCTACATTTGCTACCTGTAAAGTCACATTCACTGAATTTGTGACACATCTGCCAAACTGCAATGCATTTGTGACCTGAAACCACACATTTGCTTGGCAGAAACAAAATTAGTGTTGTAGTCTAAAATTCAAGACCAAGCTTGCTTGATCTAATATCAAACATCTTTTTCTAGTAGCCTCTATGAAAAACCAAAAATAAATTTTCTCAAATCATCCATCATTTGCATTTTTAGCTTGCATTTACCCATAGGTCCAAACTTGCAAAAATTTTAGTTGCATTCTTAGAGCCCATTATATTCATTTTCAGTCATAAACCAGTCTTTAGGTCCCCCTTTCATTTGCATATTTTGAATAGGGAAACCTACCATACTTTGTAAAATCATTTCCTTCAGGAGTAGGTTGGCATTGGACTTGGTCAACATTATTCCCCTTAGTCATTTTCCTTTTTGTGAGACTTTCCAAGTCAAAAGTCTAGTTAAGAAACCTCACTTTTTCATCTTGTATTCTTTCCCTTTAGTCACATTAGTAAGTCCTTTGATGACCCAAATTGAGACATAGATCAAGCTTAGAGTGATTGAGTAACCTTTTCCAAATCACTTAGACCTTTGCATTTGCATACCTTAGAACATTCAATTCATCTTATTCCTCATTTTGCATACGTTATTCCTAATTTGAGAAATTCCTTATATGGTTGACACTAGGCTTCAAAGAAAAATAAGACAAATGGATAATTTTGGACAAGAGAACAACACTTATATCTTTTCTAATGACATGAATCAAAACCAAGACACATCCTTTATCAATCCTTTTAGTGAAATGAACATTCCATCTTCTTCATGTAATCCCTCTGAATCGTTCATTGATAGGGATGAACATGGACATGTGTTTATGGAAGACCTAGAAGCAGACACACATAATCCTAACATGGACTCCTTTGTGGAAGACTTATTCTTACATGACCCACAAAGATATCTAGCTATGCTTTTAGACAAAGGGAGTAAATTTCCACGTGGCGTTGACATTAACACTCTAAGGGAAACATCGCCTAATCACAATGTCAATAACAACAATGAAAATAATATGTCCAAAACAAGTCAACCCCAAAATAATGCAAAAAATACTTTTTTTGGTGCCACCTCACAAATTGTCACAAGAACTGTCAATACCACATCTAATGGAACATCTAATCAAAGAACCTCCAACTCAATTAATGCAAAATCCATTGGAGGAACACCAACCATGTCACAATCCATGCCTACAATGTCAACAATGTCCTCACAATCAACATGAGATACCTTTGGATCCTCAACAATGGGGGAAAGCTCTTCAAACCCTCTATTTAGAGCTTCATCTAGTGCCATGGGAGCATCACCATCAAATCCTTTCATTGGGTCTTCATTCAATCCCTTTGGAGGAAGTAAATGATGTATTTTCATTTGAGGACCACAACCAAATGCCAACAATTCATCACAACTTAATACCAATACTTCCCAAGGGAAAAACACCAACATTCCCCATGGAGAATTTTACCAATCTAGACAAGGAAATTATATGACACAACATATGACCTCATTTGGGCACCAAAATATTCAAGGACAACACATCCCACAAATATCAACTAACATGGTGGGAGGACACATTCCCACATATGCATCACACATTCACGCCCATCAACATGTCCCTAACCAAAACATCCAATACCAAAAAAATTCAAATCAAAACATGTCATACATCTCATAGCAACACATCCCATAACAATATCAAAGTGCATCTTCACAACATATTGGCAATCATGGGATACCCATAACTCTCATGTGTGATGCAACAAATAATCCTATAATCGATTCCTTGACAACTCAAGTGGAAAAATTGAAAAAAAAAATAGAGACTATGAAAATGTCCAATAAAAATTCACACATGTCATATGATCTATTTACATACCCTTTTGACACAAGTCTATACATGCCACCATTCCCTCCTGGATAGGTGGCACCAAATTTCACTAAATACAAAGGCAAGACTAACCCACTTGAACACATTCGAGAATTCACAACCAATTGTGTGGACATTGCCTATGAACACACTTACTTGATGAGACTCTTCCCTAAGAGTCTCATAGGTCTTTCACTTGAATGGTTTTCCAATTTACAAAAGGGAATAAAATCATGGGACAAACTTGTAGAAAAATTCATACAAAACTATGCCTATAACATTGACACAAATGTCTCCACCAACCTATGCACACTTACACAAGAAGAAGTTGGTGAGACTTTCATTCCATTCTTCCAAAGATGGATAATTTTAGCAAGTCATTGCCATATTGACATACTAGAGAAAGAAAAAGTTGAAATATTTGTCCAAACACTCCTAGGCCCTTTAAAATATGACTTGCAAGTCCACTACTACACAACCTTCATAGACCTAGTAAAAAAAGGTGTTCACCTTGAAAAGGCTCTTGCTACTAAAGGAGAACTAAAATATGGCCCTAAGAACATGAAAAAAACTCACCTATGGACAAAAATAAATATTGAATCAAGAATAAACATGTTACCAATGATGGCGTTGTTGACACTAAGGCAGTAAACACAACAAGTCTTGTACCTACTCTTAAAGGAGCTCCACTACAAAACACACCATTTTTCACACCAAAACATGTTTCCAATGCGATCCAAAATAATCAAAACATTCAAAACAATCAAAGCAATCAAAACCAAGGGCAGCCCTATCAAACAATAAAATTACCAAAAAGACATACATATACTCCCTTGGGGGAACCAATCAAAGATGTCCTTAAGAAGCTCCTTCAAAATGGTCTTATCACACTAGAGGACCCTAAGCCATATGATCCAGGATAGTTTAAGCCATCATGGTGGGATGAAAATGCTTTTTATGATTACTACTATGCTAAAGGACGGTATCAGGACATAATAACCCGACCAAAATAACCCTGGACAGAATAACCCAGCCAAAATAACCTAAGGACAAAATAACCCAGGGTCATAATAACCCATGGACAAAATAACTTGTGGTCAAAATAACCCATGGACAAAATAACCCATGGTCATTTTAGATCAAGCTAGTAAACTAGAAA
The DNA here is from genome assembly GCA_007258455.2 of Sequoia sempervirens. Classification (NCBI taxonomy): domain Eukaryota; kingdom Viridiplantae; phylum Streptophyta; class Pinopsida; order Cupressales; family Cupressaceae; genus Sequoia; species Sequoia sempervirens. The sequence goes on along the minus strand of VDFB02000017.1, from coordinate 6,934,654 downwards.
TGACATAAAATAAATTATAAATATGATTGTGAGGTACCATAGAGGCTATTTAGGTCATTTTTAGACCATATATCCATTATATACCCCTAAAATAGCCTTAAAACACCTTTAATATGCTTAAATAACCTATAAAATGGTAAATAATTATAAAAATAAAGGCAATTTCGTGGAAATTAGTTGATTAAGAGTTATTATGAAAAGATATAAATGAAAAGGAATTAAGAGAAGTAAAGAAAGGAAGAAGGGGAGAAGAAGTAAGAGTGTGTAGAGTGATAAGAAGAGGAGAAATCCAAATTCATAAAAGAAGATATTTTGTAATATATTTTTTTGAACATTATTTTAAATTTTCCTAGGGTTTTCTAAAAGAGTGTACAAAAACTCAATATACTTTTTAGGGAACCAACACATTCTTCATAATTTTTGATATATAGGTATCAGGACATAATAACCTAGCCAAAATAACCCTCGATAGAATATTTCTAAAAAAATTCCAAATTCCACTATTCAAGGATGGTTTTTTCCATTTCTCTCAATGCTTGTGGAGGAAAGTTCAAGAAGAAGGTCTACAAACATGTTACAATGCTGATGAAGTATTTTCATATGAGATCAAGAAACTTGTTGCATTATCTTTCATGCCTCATATAGACATAATTGATGTATTTGAAACACTTCAACAATCTCATTATTATACAAAACATGAGGAGACCCTGCAACCCATGTAATTGATTATTTTGAAGACACGTGGATTGGAAAACTAACCAAAAGAGGCAATAGATGATCACCCAAGTTTCCAATCACAATGTGGAATTTCTATTCAGCTACTCAAGATGATATTCACATAACCAATAATACTATTGAGGGATGGCACAAAGGATTTAGTGAATTGCTTCAAGCATCACACAACTTTGTTTGGAAATTCATCAAAGCAGTGAAAAAAGAACAATCTCCAAGAGACTAGAATTGAGAAATATATGGTTGGATACACTGGGCAACCAAGTAGGAAAAAATACCATGAACTCAAAGAAATACTAAAAATATTTGTTGATGGTTATGACAAGCATAACATTTTAGATTATATAAGAGGCATCGCTCATAATTTGACACTTTAATTGAAATTTTGAATAATAAAGTTTTTTTAGCAACATGCATGTAATTTATAAAAAAAAATTTCCTTTCTCTATATTCTTATGGGGATATTTTTTCCATGGGTTATTCTGACCACGGGTTATTTTGGCTTGGGTTATTATGATCCTGGGTTATTTTGTCCTTGGGTTATTATGACCAGGTTATTTTGTCCAGGGTTATTTTGGTCAGGTTATTATGTCCCGTAACCCTAAAGGACATAAAACCTCCTCTTGTCAACAACTAAGAAATCTTGTACAAGACTACATTGAAAATCACACCATTGAATTGGGTGGACAACAATTTACTTTAAATGTGGACCATACAATTCACAAGAACCCACTACAGAACCATGGTTCAAATAAATCCTCTACGTCAGGTCCCAAGACTAATAATAATCAAGCCAATTATGCTAGCACCGCCTTTGACTACTCCGGTGGAACCATTATTAACCATGTCCAAACAGCTAATGAATACATCAATATGATTACTGTCAAGAGAGTACATGAATGTAATGTCACTACCCGTGGTGGAAAAATCACCATAGTTGGTCCTCCTCCCCCTAGAAAACCAAAAATCATGATACTTGGTCAATCTACCAAATAGTCACAACCTGGTCCATCTACCAAATAATTGCAACCTAAAGGATAATTCAACCTCAATGACCAAATAGGAAAAACACCTACTCAGATCTCTATACTTGAGCTGCTACACATTTCTCCTACGCATAAGGTCATACTCGACAAAAATTTACAAGAGTCTTTTGTCCCTCATGACATTGATGTCAACCAGTTTGAAGCCATGGTGGGATACTTAACCACTCCTCAACACTTAACATTTTTAGACCAAGACTATTCATCACCAAAATCCAATCATAATGATGCATTACAAATTGAGGTCTTTATCCATAAACATAAGGTCAAACGAGTTTTAGTAGATGGTCGAGTAGGATTGAACATATGCTCCCTAAAACTGGTTAAGGCTCTAGGGTTCTCTAATGCTTGTGTAGACACTACCGAGAGTATTTTCATAAAGGAGTATGACAATGAAGAGCACTCCTCTTGGCGTATTATCACACTTCCTATCAGAATTGGGCCAGTTATTGTGGATATGACTTGTCAATTTCTAGATCTTGAATAACTATATAACATCTTACTTGGTCGACCATGGATTCACACCTTAAAATTTGTTCCATCCACCTACCATCAATGCTTGAAGTTCTCATTTGATGGCACTGAGATCACCATATATGGAGACCCTAATCCTTTTCAATATTGCACCAATCTAAGGGTTATTTTAGAACATCAAGTTCCCATCAACTGAGAAGCTTTGACTCCCTCTTCTTCTAAATATGTTGGCCTGTCCACACTTGCCAAATCATCTACATCCACTCTTTCCACCTTTGCCACACCATCTCCCTTCATTCCAAAATTTGATCCTGATATCAAGATCCAGGACCAAGGTTGTGGGAAATATAAATTGAACACAACATATTGCATCACTAAGATACCTAAGTCTCCTAAGGTTTATGGTTGACCTTGTTTTAGAATGGAGTCTAAAAAAAATTTTGAGGTTCCTCCGACAAGGATTTTCATAAAATGGGTTGAAATGAACAATGAAGATATTCAAGACATATCAACTTGGATTTAAAAATATCTAGAAGATCTACCCCCATTACCAATCCAAATATATGGTAAAGGGTATGACATGGTGAAGGAACAAGGATATGACATAACTAGTGGCCTTGGTAAAGACAAAAATGGAAAGTGAGAACCTATAATGATTTCACGAAGACCAAAGTATCTTGGGTTAGGGTTTGGGCTACTTGAAATTGATGATCGACATACCAATAAACTTTCACATGAGAGCGTAAATGCTTCCGAAAGTGTTGAGACTACTGAAGATTCCCTTACTGAAACTGACTCACATGAATGGGAATTTGGCTCCTAGTGATCCTTGAGTGACTATTGTCTTGATCAATTGTTCCTTGAACCTAGAGAACCTACTTATGAAGAAATATTTTGGAAAATGTTTAAGATTGATCCTACATAGAATAATGACAATCCCGAAATCCCAAGGACAAGAGAAGATTGGGATAGACTTTTTTTTCCTAAGGAACAATGACAAGTTTGAATTTTCTTTTGACCCTATTGGACTTCATCCTAACATACCTATTTGACCAGCTGACTCTAATGACCATAATTTAGACTCATCTGACTCACCACATGACACTACCACTCGTAATGCTAGTCCATTTGTCCCTTATTTTGACAATGAGTATGAATCTAGTGAAGGAGAATACTGGATTGAATCCGACTGGGAGTTGGATGATGACAATTTATTTTTAAACCTCTCTGAATCTTTCTACATGCTTTTTGTGTCCTCCCCACCATTTACCAATACTGATGATGGTATTTCCCTATTCTACCCATATTAATTGATTGGGATCAACAAGGCCTGCTAGTTATGGACATATTTCAAAATGATGAAGCCATTGCAGAATTCATGAGGCTACATGAGGGCATACCAAGTGGAGATCACAAGGTTGGATTTTCCATAGACCTATATTGTGTAGCATACTTTGGGGAGACTATGTCATCCTCTAGTCACAAAATTAAAAATAAAAATAAAACAAAAAATAACACGTCTTTAGGTGAAAATCAAAAGGAACCTTCTAAGGATAAAAAAGTAAAAATAAAGGATGTATCTGTGGGTGAAAACCTCTTCGAGATTCCCAAGGATGGAGGATTGGAATTTCTCCCCGTGACTCAAGAAAAATGGGAAATGCTTATAGAGGACACTATGGAAGTCAACATATCTACAACAAAAGATCCTAAAATGGTTCTCTTCATGGAAGCTTTGACAAAGGAAGAGAACCCTGAATTCCACAAATTCTTTTTAGAGTGTAAAATTAAATTTTCATGGTCATATGCCAACATGCCTAGGTTAGATCTAGAATTAGTCTTGTACCACTTGCCCTTACTTCTAGATGCCAAGCTAGTGAAATAGAAAATGTGTAAGATGCATCCTCAAATTGCATTGTTAGTCAAAGAAGAACTTAAGAAATTGCTAGATGTAGGATTCATACAATAAACAAACCATGCTAAATAGATATCCAATTTGGTACCTGTCACAAAGATGAATGGACAAATATGCATCTACACATAATTTCATGATTTGAACAAGGCATGTCCAAAGGAAAAATTTCCATTACCCAATGTAGACATCATTGTTGACCTTACAACAAGATAAAATATGTTGTCCCTCATGGACAATTTCTTAGGTTATAATTAGATTCATATTGCCCCTAAAGATCTACATAAACCATCATTCATATGTCCTTGGGCTACATGCTATTGGAACGCCATGCCTTTTGGTCTCAAGAATGTAGGTGCCACTTATCAAAGAGCCATGATGACAATATTCCATGACATGATGCATACTTTAATGGAAGATTATGTGGATGACCATTTGGAAAATTCTTTGGCATGAAAGGATCAATTGAATGTGCGAATTTTTTTTTTTCAGGAGACTAGAAGAATATAAGGTCTGTCTAAATCCTAAGAAATTCATCTTTGGTGTGACATCAAGCAAAATTTTTGGTATATAGTTTCTCGTAGAGGCATTGAAGTCGATCCTACCAAAGTGAAAATAATACTAGACATGGCTCCTTTAAAAGGAATAAGTGAGCTTAGGAAATTGCAAGGTAGATTATAGTCTATCCAATGCTTCATCACACAACTAGCAGAAAAGTGTCACCAATTTTAGTATCTTCAATGCAAGGGAATTCCCTTTGTGTGGAATAATAAATGTCAAGAATCCTTTCAAAAAATAAATGACTACTTATTGTCACCACCTGTCTTAATGCCACCCATCAAGGGAAAACTGTTAATTCTATACATTTTGTAACAACTTCAGCACTGGGGGAATTGTTGCCACAAAATTATTACAATGAAAAGGAAAGGGAAAAATATTACATCAATCACACACTAGTTGGATATGAGTTGAATTACACATCTATTTAATGTTCCTATATATCAGTTTTCTTTGCTACCCAAAAATTAAGACACTACATGTTGAATCGCAAGACACGTCTAGTGGGAAAGATTGATCCCCTAAAGTATCTCTTAATTCATGCAACATTGACAAGATGTTTGGAAAAATGGGTCATGATCTTGAGCGAGTACGACATATATTATGTGGAGTGAAAGGCCATAAAAGGAAAAGTAATATTGGATCAACTAGAAGACACACCTATACAAGGTGATCACCCCCTAATAGAAGACTTTCCTAATGAGTACATATTTCATATAGAGCCTAAATCGCCATGGAAACTCTAATTTGATGGATCTCATACTAGTAACAGTTAAGGAGCAGGAATAATATTTATCACACCACAAGGTGACTCCATCCCTGAGTCATTCAACATTTCTTTTCCATGTACAAATAATGTTGCAAAATATGAGGCACTTGTCATTGGACTCAGAATGGTCATCAAATGGAAAATCAAAACACTTCACGTCAATGTATATTCTCAGTTGGTCATCAACCAAGTCAATGATGAATATGACACCAAAGACAAAAAATTAATGCCTTAAAAATGAATGGTCAACAAATTTTAGTCATACTTATAGATGTTGACTTTTGAACAAGTTCTTAGGGCACAAAATAAGGCAATAGATGCAATGGCCATAATCAGATCTCTCCTAGACATTCCAAGCAACATGCCTCAATTTGAATTCTTGGTGGAATAACTTCTGGTTCTTGCATATGACATTTTGAAGTCAGAAATGGTTTGTGAGCTTGTTGGTCCCAACTCGCCATGGTTTCAAGACATATATAACTATCTCCAGTCTTAGAACCTTCCCCTGAACCTATCCAGTAACCAATAAAAATCCTTTATCTGTAAATCCACCCAATATACCATCATCATTGACATGCTATACCATTGTAGCTTTGATAATACCCTTCTTTGATGTATCAACATTGACAAAACATGAACAACCTTACGTGAGGTTCATGAGGGTATATGCAGATCTCATTTGAGTGACCCTACCTTAGCTAAGAAGATCATGAGACTTGGGTATTACTATCCAAAAATGGAAAATGATGCACTTGAGTTTGTTAGGACATGTTGCCAATGTCAAATACATAGTGATTTGATTCATGCATCAACATAGAAAATTTGGTTGATTACTTCTCCTTGGCCCTTCGCACAGTGGGGACTTGACCTCATGGGAAAAATCCATTTTTCCTCTTCTAACGGCCACAAATTCATTATCACTGCCATTGAGTACATCACTAAGTGAATCAAATCCATCTCCCTCACATAAATAACCGGCAAACAAATTTCCAAATTCATCCTCAACTACATCATCTACTAGTATGGTGTCCTACAGTCCATCATCATAGACAATAGTCATCTGTTCAAAAATTAGGATGTATGTGATCTTTGCACACACTTCCATATCCAACAACATTTCTCCATGCCTTACTACCCCAAAGGAAATGGTCAAGATAAGGCATCTAATAAGACAATAATAAAAATTCTTAAGAAGAAAAGTCAATGACATTGGTCGTGACTAGCACATCCAACTTAACCATACTCTATGGGCTTATCACACTAGCATCCATTCACCCACAAGAGCCACTCCAATTTCCTTAGTCTTTGGAGCCAAAGCCATCCTACCCATCGAGGTTGAAATTCCATCCTTAAGAGTCTCTATGAAGGGTCTAATTAATGACGAAGAATACAAATAGTCATGACTGGATGAATTGGAAATGATAGAGGAATGCAAACACAATGCTTTAAATCATTTACAATCATATTAGAATCATCTCCACTACAGTTACAAAAAGAGATTCATGGTCAGAAATTTTGACATTGGCAACTTGGTCCTCATGCAAAATCCTAAGAATCAGTCTGACAGAGAAAAAGCTAGCAAGTTTGAGCCCAATTGGCTGGGTCCTTACATCATCATGTCCTCTTTTGGTTTTGATGCATATCAGCTAGCCACTCCAAATAGTGAACAACTGATAGAGCCTATCAATATTCTACATCTTCGAAAGTTCTATGCATAGCATCATAGAGATTGGTTGAAAACCATAAAAAATACCAAAAAAATTGAAAAATATAAAATATTGTCACCCTGATGAAAACCTGGAAAACATGCGTCTTGGTTAACATCAAGTCCTACATATAATCCATTTGCCACCTCAAGCACATCGTTTTCATGTCATTTTCATGTCTCTCAAACCTAGTTAGTCCTTGAATTGAAAGTTCTATGCATAGCATCATAGAGATTGGTTGAAAACCATAAAAAATACCAAAAAAATTGAAAAATATAAAATATTGTCACCCTGATGAAAACCTGGAAAACATGCATCTTGGTTAACATCAAGTCCTACATATAATCCATCTGCCACCTCAAGCACATCCTTTTCATGTCATTTTCATGTCTCTCAAACCTGGTTAGTCGTAGACTTGACTAGGGGCAATCCATTATCACCTGATTGCAGTGGGTATCGCACATGGTCCTGTCAATCAAAAAATGTCTTGAAAAAAAACCTAAAAATTGAAAAACGTCCTAAAGAAATATAAAAAAAATAAAAAATATGATAAAAACACAAAAAAAGAAGAGTTGTATCTTGTCAAGTTAGTCATGAGAGTTAGTCCATGGCATAGTTGAACTATGTTGTCTCTACGCATTTTCTACATCGGCAAGGCTGTCTATCGATGAGCCCTCAAGACATTATGTCATTTCTTTTAAGCTGGTCCAAAATAAAATCATGACTCAATCTTTGGTCATCAAGAAAAATTCATTGGTCATGTCAAACTATGAGGTCTCTGAGTGTATGATGTAGGCAAGGGCATCTGTTGATAAGCCCTTGAGGCCACACTAGGTTAGTCCATTAAGGTTCATGACACTACACAAGAACATACGTCAAATGTTTTCAAGTCAAACAAGTCATTCCAAAATAGACAAACTCCTAAAGAAAAATTTAATCAACATGTCAATTACATTAGAATGTCAACATGTGCACATAGTCAAAATAGTCAAACTAGTCAAACTATCAATTTTTGGTTATTCTTCAAATGTGTCCTTCTAGAAAACAACCCCCATCATTTATTTATGCCTTAGGATGTGTCCTTCCTAGGAATCATCATCATCATTTGGAATTTTGGAGGATCCTCATGACATTTGAGGATCGATCCTCTCAACATCGATATCATTCAGGATGCATCCTTCCTAAATTTGGAAACTTTGGCATTCATCACCTCGATAACAACAAACCTAGCATCTTGACATCATCAACCTTGGCATCTTGACATAAAAACACCTGACATTCAAACATACTTGGAAAATACTATCCTGTCATTTTTTCCTTTCATTTTTCATCATGCTACTAGTTTCTCGAGGATGTCCTAACAAAAGGATTTAGAGAAGAAATAATATATCATGATGATTGGCTTGTCTAGTCCTTTTTAGCCAGTCACGTTGCTAGTTCCTCGAGGGGTGATCCCACAATAGTGGTTTACAATTTCTAGCCAAACTGGACATTGAAATATTTTTTTCTAACTAAATCTTCACTTTCGAGCACCTATAGCGGCTAAATTGTGAGGAATTTGAAGATGATGCAAACTAGAGTTTTGTGAATTTTTTTTATAGATTCTAAATATGTTTTTTCAATTTTTTTGGAATTAGATTGCACCTCTTTTTCCATCTCCCTTGAAAACTATTTTTTTCATAAAACAACATTTTTAAGGAGTGACACCGTATAACGCATAATTTTTTTTCCATGAAGGATAAAATTATAATTCTTTTGAATTTAGATTTGTAACTCTGATATATAGTGCTTCCACTTAGTTAGATAGTGTTTTATTGAATATTTTTCCTTAGTCAAGTTCCAAAGTCAAACCAATTATAATTCAAACATAGGTGGACCGTATAACGCGGAACTTTTTTTGTATGTATTGAAATTCAATTTTTTTTGTTCGATCAAGGACTTCAATATATGGTACACTCATATTTTTCAATTTTTTTTATAATCTTTTATTTTTCCACGTGTAGAACAAAGAGCTTGATTTTCAGTGAAAAACCTACATTCACAAGAAATAAAAATAAATATAATAATAAGATTAAATTTCTTTTAAATTATAATTTTTGGGAAGCTTATAATAAGGACTACATACAAAAATAAATTTTAAATTAATTAATTTGATCCCCCAAAAAGTAATTCAAAAGTGGCTTTTTATCAACATTTTGATAGGTATAAAGGAGACTCCATTATAGGTATGGTTTGAAAATAGCGGGGTTCTATCCAAGGGGGTTTGATCTAAGGTAGTTTGATCAAACCCTCTTCAATTGAAATTCTTTAAATGGAAATTTTTAAGGGTTAAAACATTATATTTTCTAAAAATATGTGATTTTAGAAAAAAAATAGAATCTCCCAGAAATTGTAAACCAACTTTGTGGGATCACCCCGAGGATGTACTGGCAATAATATTTAGAGGAGAAATGATGTTTCATGACTTGTCTTTATTGTTTGTTTTGTCTTCTTTATGCTTGTGGTTGATTGTGACAAAAATACTAGGGCAATTGTGCTCTTAGTATGGGTCATGATCATCCTCTTCTATGACTGTTTATCTCATGTGATGGTATGACCTTGTAAACCTTAATCTATGTCATATCATGGTGTTTGTTGGCCATTTCAATAATACACCCAATGATGATTAAGAGAAACAAGTATTAGTCTTATGGCAATATGTTGAAGGATTCCATCTCTGCACTAACATCCAACTCCTTCTTTCTTGTCGTCTTGCCTCGTTTGTCTCATGATGATATCATGTGACATGCAAAAATATAATTGCATACATGATCATATAGGCATTTAATTAGGTTATTACACATTCACATATTCCCATTTACATCATTAACATACATATATCATTTTCATGCATCAATTAGGAATTCACATAACATATAAATGCATACACATGCATCACATTATAAGACATCGCATATTGCATTATCCATACATATATAGTCATGAATTAACACATCTATAACCATAAACAGGGCATCAATAGAATCAAAACATTACGCATCCATATGGAAAATCATCATCATGGTTATAAAATAATCATCATCACAACATAATATCATCATGGCATATAAACATAAAATAACCATCATAAATGCATACATCATATGACATATAAAATGTATCATCATAATCGTCATCATCATAAAAGAATATATAAACACATAATACATCATCATATTACATATATATCATATAGGTCGTGTCAAAACTGTATCACATATATAATCTCAAAAGAATCATGTCACAGGATAAAGTCATGAGATATCCCAAAAATAGAGCTCGCAAGCTCGATGGTCAAACATGTAAAGTATCATAACATGAATGTTTGAAACATAATATCAAGATAAGAATTCCCTATGTTGAAAACCCCTCATCCCTATGAGGAGAATTTTGTGGTGATTGATGCTCTGTAAAGGGAATTGATGCCATCATGGTAATGACAACATGAGTCTGAGAGGCCAAAGGATCTATCACTAGAGGTTGAATGTGCTTTGATCTATGCCCTGCCCCAAATGATCTATACTATGGCTCAACCTATGGCTATAAGAATTCTTGTGGGAGTGATGAGACCTGTGGATCGATGAATTTCTTAAGGATGTAGAGCCACCCACACTGGTTTAGCTATGGCTTTTGTGAGTGTGGCTGCTACTCCCTAACCTTGTCCCTATCCTACTAGAGGATCTAGATAATCTAGGCCCCCTTTGGTCAACTGGCACTACTCTCTCTTATAACATCCTATACTAGCCTCTACTCACACTGACTCAGGCCAACTCTCTAGAAACATCTACAATTGGCCCTATAAACAATTGAGTAAACTAATTGCACCATCTCTCAATCTGACATCATTGAATCTCTTCCTAATCCCTCTCAACATGCGTAACATCAAGATATTCCCATAGGGATCTGATCTTTGTTGTGGCCTCATTTAATCTCCTCTTTATTTCTAACAACCTCTAGTCCACTGTGGCATCTTGTGGCAATGAAGGAACCCCAAATATTTCCTAATCTCATCTATCATCCACTCCCATAGCTACCTCTCTGCCTCATACTTCTCATCCCCAATATTTGGCTCATCATCATCATCACGAACCCCCTTCTCTCCTCCCCAAACATCCAAGGCCTCCTCCACTATATGTACCTCCTCATGTTTCCCCTCTTCCTCTGGCTATCTCTCCTCCTCCTATCTGACTTCTCCCTCCAGCCTGACCTCCTCCTATTTCCTCCCATCTAACTTCGGTTGTCTTGCCTCCTCCTACATCACCTCCTCCTGCCTCATCTCCTCCTTCCTCAGCCCCTTGTTTCTCTCCTCCTCCTTTATCACCTTGAGAATGGAATCTAAGGCATCCCTCTCAATTCATTGTCTCACCCTCCTAGCCTTTCTCCCTTCATATCCTCCTCTCCTCTACCTCCTGCCACCACTGCCATCTCTCCCATTTTCTCCTACTCTATCCCCACCACCTCTCCCCCCATCTCCTCTCCCTCCATCATCCTGACCTCCATCTCTACCTCTACCCATACCCCTCTGGCCTCCTCGTTGCACCCGTGGTATAAGTCACCTATGATCCACAAGTGTTGGTCCATCGAGACCTTTCAAGGTAACTGGTCTGTGAGTCTGCAACCATAGATCATAATCTATAGTCATTTATAGATCTGCAAGACCTTGACTCCAACCCCATGGCTGCACCACCAACCCATATATTTGTTGCTCGACAAATGGAACTGATATGGCAAGACCCCATGCAGGCTCTCACAATGATCTAGCATACTTTATTGTACCCATAGGCACACCTTGCTACTCATCGAATTGACATAGTACTCGCTGGGGTAGGTACATATCTATAATCAACTAAGACTGTATAGTGTGGCCAATCAGATAATGAAACTATCTACAAAGTGCTAAATGGTCCCCCTCACTAGCCCACTATGCGCAATCCTTGTACAACTTCTAAATGAATGAAGTCATAGTGTTAATCCTGTGCCTCCAGAATCTTGTCTCTCTAACTCTCATCTGCTATAACACTCCCGCATATAAGAAAACATAAGGCATCCCATCTGCTAAATAGAGTCTCTAAATAAGTGGCTAGAAGATGGGAATATGCTCCCAATCCCATATCATAACTAATGTAATGTCATAGTTGATGCTATGCACTCCTCCATATGCTACCTCATGTAGCTGATGATATAACATACCAAAAAAACAAGACCCCCATACAAAGACCACCCTATCCAATCACATCTACACTAACACGTCTCCCCATCCAATTAGGAATCCATGTCCCCGATGATCTAGAATCAGGACTCTAGTAATTAATGTGCATAACATGGCATCCCACCATAGGTAGTGCTTAGCTAGGTACTCCCACCGAATCTCATAGCCCTGAACTAAAAGACCTGTGCCATCATCTACCTTGTATAGCTCGGCCATAGCCTATACTCCTCAGTGTGGATCATACACCACCTACTCTCCTCTGATCAGAATATGCAAAATCTGATAAATGTCCTCCAAGATAATAGTGGCCTCCCTTGTCAACAAATGGAAAGAACGGGTCTTAGAATGCCATCTCTCAGCCAATGTTGCTAGTAGTCTTGTATTAGCTTAGATAGTGGGTGTATAGGTGACATAATACAATCCCAGTCATATCAATCACCTCTGCTCCTAATCCATCAACTGATCCCAAAATGCATAAGTCGATGGCCTAAAATCGCATGTATTTATTAGTTGTAGTCATTTTTTCAGAAGCAGAAACAAGAGTTAGCACATTATTACAAATCATTATTACCATTTGTCTAATTAAACATAAGCAAAAAAAGAGCCTAAAATTAAGTCAACTCTAGTCAACCCTAGTCAAATTCAAATGCATCGCATTCACTTCATTTGTGTTGTAGTATGGCATTTGTGTCGTTTCATCTAGCATTTGTGTCAGGTTTTGGAACTTACGTCATTTTGAATCACAAATGCATCATCTTCAATCAAATGCATCATTAGTCCATCAAATCCATCATTGAAAAATCATATGCATCGCTTGGCTTCACATATGCATTGCAATATTGTGAATGCATCGTCATACCTATCATTTGTGGTCTGAAATGGTGAATGTGTCTCGATATTTGGTAAATGTGTCACACATTATTGAAAACCTAATGAACCTGTTGTGTTTGCATCACAACACATCAAATGCATCAAATGAAACAATGAATGTGACTTACGCGAATGCATATGCATCGTGACACATTGTTGACCTTCCTAAAAACCCCAAAAAAGCACAAAAAATGATAAAATGACAAAGTGGGTAAGGCATACATACCAGCAGGTCTGCACCCTCTAGTTGTTGAAAGGTCATGATGATGTATCTATGATGCTCTGTAACAAGAATCACCATCTTTGCACACACTCTCCTAGCTCTGAGCTCTCCAAATTTACAAGTGTGAATGTGAAAATGAATTGACTTTTACCCATTTTCAACCTATTTATAGGGTCAAAGTGGGATTTTCTTCAAAATTTTAATATTTGAGGCTCTTTTGACCAACCTGTGACCAACCTATTGACTACTTTAAACATGTAAAAATCTGAAACTACTTGTGTTGTTTTTTTGGTCATCAAATTAGCTTTATGGGACACTTTATAAATTTTTCTTCACTGGGCCAAAATTTGAAAATTTTCGCAAGGGGGTATAGATACTTTGTACCTTCATTGGGGCATGTTTCTGACTAAATTTTCTTTGTCACAATGTGACAGGTTGCATTATGACAAATAGGGGCAAAATGTAGACACATAAAAATGACCTAGGCCTGCAAGCTCTATCTTCATCATATTCCTCCTAACATAATTAAAATATTTAATTAATTACGTCCTATAGTCCACTTTCAACTATTAATTAAATAATCCATAATTATTTAATTAATTCATGTCTTTTATTCCTCTTGATTATTTAAATAAATAAATTTTATTTATTTATTTAAATGTGTCACTAATTCTCTAATTTTTTTCCATAATTAAATAAATTCCTAAATTTATTTAATTATCTTGGTCCATTAATTCTTCCTGATTATTTAAATAAATAAATTGGATTTCCTTATTTAAATGCGTCATTAATTCCTAATATCTTCTCATAATTAAATAAATTCTTTAATTTATTTAATTATTGTCCACCTTGACATTTTCCCCATTTTAAATTAAATTATTTATTTAAAATGATCCCACTTTCCAATTTTCCCTCTTTTAGTAAATAATTCAAATTAATAATTTACTGTCTCATGACCCCATTTTTTTGAATTAAACTGATTTTTAATTCAAAATAGCATTTTTTCCTCCATAAATTATTTGATTTTCCCTCTCTCTCTTTTTCTGTGTCATCCTTATCCCCTTGTCACATGCATTTTCAATCCTTGATTTGATTTTCTAAAATCAAATCTTGTCCATTCATTTCAAATTTACCCTAATATTTCCCTAACCCTAATTGTGGGTTGTCACATTCAATTTTGTCTATTGAATCTAGGGCATTTGTCAATCTTCAATCTTGGCCATCCATCCAAAATTGCATTTTCTATAAAATGGCAATTTTGGTCTCATTTGCACATCTCTTAATCTCTTAGTCTCTTGGCATCTATATCTCATTCTCTTGCAATATCATGACATTTTAGCTTATTGCATTTTGGCATCTTGGCATTTTGGCATACTTTAGGCTTAATTCATAGTTGCTTACTAGTTGCATAGTTGCATAGTATTGCATTTTGTCATCAAATCCTTCAACATTTGCTTTGGTCTTGGTATTTTCACATATTGCTCAGACAAAATCTAAGGGAAAACTACTTATTGCAGCAAATAGAGAAAGTATAATGGAGGTCAATCATGGATGTTGAAGACTCAAGGTGATATCTCTCTTTGCTTTCATGTTTTCCTCCTATGTGCTACATTATTTACTTTAGGTTTTGTTTTATTTATGCATTAATCTAATAACCTAGATATTTCCCATAGCTATAGTGACATTTTCATGTTATCTATTTATCATACTCATTTCATTTCATTTCATTGTTTATGGTTTGATTACCAAAGTGGGGCTTGACCAAGGGAAACCCCTTTTCTCTAACCCTCAACCATTTCCCTTTTTGAATGTGTGTTTGTAGACTTTTGTATGTAAATTTATCAAGAAATTAGGTGTTGAAAGATGGTCCAAAAGTCTACAAAGTCAATCAAGTCAACACAATCCTAGTTCATGCTTGGAGAGGTTTTCTTCCCTATTTTCTACAAAATCAAGTACAAACAACTGTCAGAAAAGAAAGTGCAAACCTGAGACTTCTAGATTCTGTCTCGAATTCCCCAAGATTTTTAGGAGGACTAAGTCACCACTAGTGATGAATTAGTCTCACTTCTGGTCCTGAAAACTAATTTTGACATTTTTGGATACCCATTTATTAGATTCTCATTCTAGCAAAGTTTCTAGAAATTGGGACTAAATCACCCCACCTAGTGTAAGTGTATTAGTCAACATTTTTAGTCACTTTTTTCAAGATTATAGAATCTCCCAACATCAAGCTTTAGATTCTAGGTGCACCTCTCAAATTTTGTTATGTTATTTCATCATTTAGTTACATCTTTAGGAATTTTTTCATATCACATTGTGTTTTCTAGCACTTTACTTTTCTTAAATTTTGCATCATTAGATCATTTCAATTTCATATTAGAGCATTAGAACATCTTCATTAGTCATAATAATTATCATTTACAGACTTTGAGTGTAAACCTTTTCATTTTGGGACCCCTTTCAATCTCCTTTCTCCTTTTAGGTAAAAAAACCTAGGAGGAGCAAAGCATTGTGAAGAGGTGGGAATCCAAAATCATCATTTACAACTTATATGTATATCAACCAAGAAAAGTACAAATACAACATCTGAAAAAATTCTTGTATGTAGCTTGTGAAATTTTTCCTTTACACCTTCCAAATTTTGTGCTAAAACTCCCCCAACAATCCTATTTTTGTTCATATCCAACAATAGGTAGTTCATTGAGGAATTTAGTCAAATGGTTTTGTTCCTTGTCAATGCATATCAACTTTGCATATGTGTGCACTAAAATACTCAAGTTGTAGATCCAAATATTGGATTCACACTAGTCGATTACATTTGTTAAATTCAATCCGCATCTTAAAATTTCCCTTTCACCTTTCACGATCACATGATTCCTCATTAGATTGAAGTCAAATATTATGAGAATGAACTATGTCTAGCCAGATGCTTCTGCATTAGACACACCTGATAAAAAAGTTATGAGCATAGGCTCACAAAACGAAGCTGAGTAGTAGAACTACTCTTCCAATTTGTGAACAACTTATAACATACTCCCACATTGAAACTAATAGCTATAAATTATTTATTTTTTGTCTTCTTCCAACATCTTCCCAAAAAAATTTCCATCCTTCACCAAAAACTCTACACTCCATTACTCTCTCCTCTTCTTGATTTGTGTCCACCATGTACCAACCTCCACTTCCAAAAGAAATTTCTCTCCACTTTTCCTCTTTTATGGGTTTTTACCTGCCACAAACTTACCACCTCCACCATGTTTCACTTGTGGTACCCTCTCCAACTTCTACATGTAAATATATATTTGCATGCCAATTAGCAACTAAATTCTTCCTTCCATATACTTCCAACTTCTTATTCACTTCAACAACAAGAAATTCCGTATTAACTTCCTCATCCCAAACTTTAAAAAAATTAAAATTTACATTAGCATTCTTTGATGTTACAACAACCTCATCCACCATGTTTTTTATTACTTTTTCATTTCCCTTCAATTGTTCATTCCTAAACAACTTCTCATTCTTCTCAATATCTACCTCAAGAAAGTCATGCTCCTCAATGACAATTAAATCAACATATTTTTTACACAAACTCATATGGAAATTGAAGCTCTCCATGTATCTACTTTCTTTTGGGACTGTATGCATTGTTCCCACATGCCTCTCCTTCCATGTCCCTTCTATCAAAAGGATGCAACAACTCTTCTCATCCTTTGTAACCTCGGTTGAAATCTCTTCTCTTTCCTCTTGATCCTTTTGCACAAGGATATCTTCTTCCTTTTCTTCATTCTTCATATCTATCATAGTCTTTTCTTTTTTCTCTTCATCCTTGAAAGGATTCTCAACCACTTCTTTCTCACCTATTGCAACTTTGATATTGCTTTCTTCTTTCATTGGGGCATACTATAGCAATTTATTTTACCACTCCCTCTTGTTTATCTTGCAATGGATTCAACACATATTCCTTCGCATCCTTGATTATGCTATAAGTTTTATCACTTTCATTATGTACAACTTCCCTATCCCAAAGCCAAGGTTGACCCAACAAAACTTGAAAAAAATCCATGGGTACTATATCACATGCAATTTCATCCTTATATCTTCTAATGTGAAAATTCACAATGCCTTGCTCACTTACCCAAATTTGATGGCATCTTTAAAACCAATAGACACAGTATGGCTTAGTGTTCTTCATCCTCTTCAAGTTTATCTTCTCAACCATTTCAAATTAAAATAATTTTTCTCTACTATTGTTGTCCACTATCACTTTGCAACACTTTCCACTAGACTTGCACATAGTTCAAAACAAATCACTCCTTCGAATGGGTTATTGTTTCACTTTTTTTTGCTTCAATTATTCCTTCTTCATTAACAAATTCTCTCCATGACTCAAATAAAATTTTCCAAACAATTATGGCACACTCTCAATCGGAACCACAAACAAATTGGAGGGAACACTCGATAACTTTCTAGGTTCCCCAATAACAAAACTCTCACTACTATCCTCTTCCCAATAGGATTTTGGAAGATGCACCTTGAAGAACTCTTCTACCCACTTCCTCTTAGTGGAAGATATTTTCACACCTTCTAACTAGCTTCATCTCTACTAGATGACTACCAACATGATTCCTATAGAATTAGTGGCCTCTTAGGGCTTCTTCACTCTTTACCAATTCTTCACCCATGGTCTTGGTGGATTCTCTCCACTCTCAAGATCTTGTGGCTCTGATACCAATTGATGCAAGATGACCTCTCTCTTTCCTAAATCTTAATCTCTTAACAACAAAAATAACTTGCTACTCATTGAGAAAACCCAAATAGAAGTACCATAATTTGGTTTAATTTGATTAAAACCCACACAACATATATTTAAATTTTGAAACACAAAGTTTACAATAAAATTACATATCAATGCCATTCATATTCCTTCTCTCCTTGCAATATCTCTCTTAGCTCATTTTTTCCACCTTCATATATAGCGCCTCTTACTTGTAGATTTTCCCCTTCACTCTTTTGTCCTTTATTTCCACATATGGCATTCTATTTGATGCCTCCTTTATACTTTACTTGGATAGTTCTTTACTCTACTATGCAAATTTCCTTTACAACTACACACACAATCCAACTCGATGCCTCCTCTCTTAAACTTGATTGAATTCTTCAAACCAATCAAATACACTCTACATTGTTGTGCATTCTCTTTTCAGTTGCGACTCTCTAAACTTCTTCCCATGGGCTCTTCTTTCACTATCGTATTGACCCACTTTTCTCTCCTCTACTTGGCACCCATTTTTGGTTTTAAATCTACATTTTTAACATCTTCTCAATGTCTTCAACCACCCCAAATATTTATATCCAACCTCCTATGTAAGGATTTGATCCTCTCTCTAAAGTTACATCTCTTCCTTTTGGTCAAATCTCCTTTACATTCTAGGAGAAACCGTTAACACATTAGTTTATGCTTCCCTGTTTGCATACATAATTATCAGGGTAGTTGTAATGAAAACATCAAATCAATTTTATTTTAAATTGTGATTCCAAACCAATCTAAGCTTCCACATTTACATATATGTGTATTGAACAAGACAAGTGCAACTACAACATCTAAAACAAATTCTTGTTTGTAGCTTGTGAAATTTTAGCTTTACAAGGTCTACCAATTTTTGTGCTAAAACCTCCTAAAAAATCCTATTTTTGTTGATATCCAACAATCGATAGTGAATTGAGGAATTTAGTCAAATGGTTTTGTGCCTTGTCAATGCATCTCAACTGTGCATATGTGCTCACTAAAATACTCATGCTATGGATCCACAGATTGGTTTCAAACCAATAGATTGCATTTTCTAAAGTCAATCTGCATCTTAAAATTTTCCTTTCAACTTTTATGGTCATATGATTCCTCATTAGAGTGAAGTAAAATATGGAGAGAATGAACTATGTCTAGCTAGAAGCTCCTACATCAGACACACCCAATAAAAATTTTGTGAACATCGACTCACAAAACGAAGCTAAGTAGTAGAACTATTCTTCCAAGTTGCAAACAACTTACATCATACTTCAATGCTAAAACTAATACCTACAAATTATTTCTTTCTCCTCTTCTTCTAGCATCTTTCAAAAACACTCACCATTCTCCTCCAACAACTATGCACTCCATTCTTCTCTCCTCTTGTTGACTTGTGTCCACCATGTACTAGCCACCTCTTCCAAAAGAAATTTCCTCTCCATTTTTCCTCTTTTGTGGATTTTAACTCACCATGTTTCACCTGCAATATCCTATACAACTTCTACCCTCAAATATATATTTGCATGATAATCTACAACTACATTCCTCCTTCCATATACTTGCAACTTCTTATTCACTTCAACAACAACCAATTTTGTATCAACTTCCTCATCCCAAACTTTAGAAAAGTTACAACTTACGTTTGCATACTTTTCTATTACAACAACCTCATCCACCATGTTTCTTGTTGCTTCTTCATTTCCCTTCAAGTGTTCATTCCCGAACAACTTGTCAATCTTGTCAATCTCTACCTCAAGCAAGTTATGCTCCTCAATGACAATTAAAACAACATATTTCTTACACAAAATCATCTGGAAATTGAAGCTCTCCATGCATATCTACTTTATTTTTTGATTTTATTGTATTTTCCCACACACCTCTCCTTCCATTCCCCTTCTCTCAAAGGGAGGAAACATCTCTTCTCATCCTTTGCAACCTCAGTTGCAATCTCTTCTCTTTCCTCTTGATCCTTTTGCACAAGGATCTCCTCTTCTTTTCCTTCATTCTTCATATCTACTGCAATCTTTTATTTTTTCTCTTCATCCTTCAAAGGATTCTTAGCCACTTCTTTCTCACCTATTGCATCTTTGATGTTGCTTTCTTCTTTCATTGGTGAATACTTATGCAATTTCTTTTACCAATTCCTTTTGTTTTTCCTACAATAGATCTGATACATATTCCTTCCCATCCTTGATTATGCTATAGGTGTTATCATTGCCATTATGTATAGCTTCCCTATCTAAAATCTATGTTTGACCCAAAAAGTGTGACAAACATCCATGGGTAATATATCACATACAATTTCATCCTTATATCTTTGAATGTGAAAATTCACAATGCTTCATTCAATTACATGAATTTGATAACCTCCTTGTAACTAAGAGACATAGTATGTCTTAAGGTGCTTCATCCTCATCAAGTTTAGCTTCTCAATAATTTCCAATGAAATTAAATTATCTCTACTATCATTTTCCACCATCACTTTACAATAATTTCCACTAGATTTGCACACAACTTAGAACTATAGAGGAGGGGGACTGTTTTCTTAGGACCCCAAGTTGTGGGAGGGTCTAGAATAATCAGCTGCACTGATATACCTCACGCTAATGATTAGTTAAGGTAATTTTAATGTATCAAGGGGGTGAAAAGGAAGGTCAATTAATATTCCACTATGATTTTATCAACCTAAGAGTTTAGGAAACTAGGTGAGAAAATTCCTGAGTCTAGATTGTAACCTAGGCAGCTCTCTACTAGAGGACTCCAACATAGAAGACAAATAATAGTGTGATGTGTCAGCATCTTGGTCCAACGATGGCATCCATATAGATAGAGGGTACAAGATATATTCAAAACTAATAGGGAGTTCACTAACTACCTAATAAATATAGTTTTATGCAATGATAGAAAACATAAAAGAGCTAAACTACTAAAGTAACAAGAATAATACTTTAACTTAAAAGATATAATTTGAAAAGAGAAAAGGTGAAAAAAATCAAGCTTATAGTTGGTCCAACATCTTGCAAGATCCACATGAAAGCAAACAACTACAAATAGTAGAACGAGGAAAAATGTTGGGGTTGTTTTGGGGCTTGTCATAGTCAAACCCCTGTCTCGTTGTTCCCACCTCCATAGAAAACTAGAATAGCCATGATAGAGAAAATGAAATAAATTATTGAGATGAAGTAATACCAATCAATGCAAACAATAATATGCTACATAAATCAAATAATGATGCTAAGTAAAATGGATATCACCTCCCCAACAAGATGCCCTCAAGCACGTGAAGGGATATGTGAGATCACAAGCTTGTGAGTACCAATGTTGTCATGACAATCTGAGGAGACTAACCCAAAAGAGTAACAACTGAAAGCTTAAAAAATGGTGGAAGAGCTATGAAATGAAGTGTGTAGAGGTGAGTGTGATCAAGTGAAGTTCAAGAAGATCAATTGAATGAAGAAGATATTTTGAAGGTGAATAGCAACCCAAAGAGTCATTTGAGGTTGGTCAAGGGTGTAGAGGTGTTACGCTTCATTTCCAATGGGGAAGTGTAATGCCTCTACAGATTCCAAGGTCTAAATCATGTTAGGATGACAGTGCACCACATAGACATCTATGCTTCATGCTAGCTTCCTCAATAAATATCCCCCCACTAACACTATATAAATCCACCAAGTGGGTGGAAAGAGAATGGTGAGGTGGAATAACATCTTTGGGTTTAATTTTTCTAAGGTAATGTTGTGTAAATGGGGAATTTTCATTGGGTGAAAATTAACTCCATTATAGGAACAAGCCACTCCTTCAAATGGGTTCTTGTTTCATTTATGTGGCTTCAAATATTCTTCCTTCATCAACAAAATCTCTCCATGACTACAAGATATTTTTCCAAAAAATTATGGCACACTACCAATCTACAACCACAAACAAATTAGAGTCAACATTCGATTCCTTTGCAGGTTCCCTAACAACAAAACTCTCACTACTATCCTCTTCCCAATAGGATTCTAGAGGATGCACCTTCAAGATCTCTTCTACCCACTTCCTCTTAGTGGAAGATATTTTCACACCTTCTACCCAGCTTCATCTCTATTGGAGGATAGCCAACATGATTCCCATAGAATCAATGGCCTCTCAAGGCTTCTTCACTCTTTACCAATTCTTCACCCACAGTCCTAGTGGATTATCTCCTCTCAAGATCTTATGGCTCTGATACCAATTTATTCAAGATGACCTCTCTCTTCCTTAAATATTAATCTATTAACAACAAAAATAACTTGCTACTCAAAATCAAAAGCCAGACAGTAGTAACATAATTTGGTTTAATTTGATTAAAATTCATACAACATATATTTAAATTCTACAACATAAAGTTTACAAGAAAATTACATATCAAGGAAATTCACATGCCTTCTCTCCTTGAAATTTCTCTCTGCTCATTCTTTCAACCTTCATATCTAGTACCTCTTACTTGAAAATTTCCCCCTTTACTCTTCTGTCCTTTATTTTGGCATATGTCATTCTATTTGATGCCTCCTTTATACTTTACTTGGCTGATTCTTTACTTTGTTGTGAACATTTACTTTACAACTACACACACAATCCAAATCAATGCCTCCTCTCTTAAAGTTGATCAACTTATTCAAACCAATCAGTTACACTCTACACTATTGTGCATTCTCTTTTCAGTTGTGCCTCTCAAAACTTCTTCCCATGGGCTCTTTTTTCACTATCCTATTGACCTCCTCTTCTCTTCTCCACTTGGCACCCCATTTTGGTTTTAAATCTATAATTTTTACATTTTCTTGATGTCTTCAACTACCCCAAACATTTCTATCCAATCTCTTATGCAATGCTTCAACCCTCTCTCCAAAGCTATATCTCATGCTCTTGGTCGATTCTCCTTTGTCTCTAGTTGCCCCATCTTCTATGCTTGCTAAGTTTTTATCCTTTTACAATCCTTCATTGGATGAAGGTGAAAGGACATTAATTTCAAATTTTTATTCAGACTCTAAACTCTTTGCATTCATGATGAATTTTTTCAAACATTATTCTATGATTCCCCATTTGCATACACACTGACCAGGGCAATTGTAATGACAACATCAAATAAAATTCATTCTAAACTGTGATTCCAAATTGGTCAAAGCTTCCACGTTTACATATATGTATATTGACCAAGACAAGTGCAACTACAAAATCTAAAAAAAAAAACATATTCATAGCTTGTGAAATTTTAGCTTTACACTTGCCAATTTTTGTGCTAAAACCCCCTCAACAATATTATTTTTTTCATATCCAACAATCGGTGGTTCATTGTGTAATTTATTCAAATGGTTTCATGCCTTTTCAATGCATCTAAACTTTGTATTTGTGTCCACTAAAATACTTAGGCCACAGATCTAGATATTGGTTTCACACTAATCGATTGCATTTGCTAAAGTTAATCTACATCTTAAACTTTCCCTTTCACCTTTCACAGTCATGCGATTCCTATTAAAGTGAAGTCAAATATTGAGAGAATGAACTCTATCTAGTCAGATTCTCCTACATCAAATGGACCTGATAAAATTTTTGTGAGCATAGGCTCACAAAATGAAGCTAAGTAGTATAACTAATCTTCCAAGGTTTGAACATCTTGCAACATGCTTCCACTCTAAAATTGACACCTACAAATTATTTATTTTTCCTCCTCGTCCAACATCTTACCAAAATGTTTGCAATCCTCTGCCAACTAGCCTACAATTCATTCTTCTGTCCTCTTGTAGACTTGTGTCCACCATGTACCAACCTCCTCTTCCAGATAAATTTTCCTCTCCACTTTTCCTCTTTTGTGGGTTTTGACCCACCACAAATGGACCACCTCCACCATCTTTCACTTGCGGTACCCTCTACAACTTCTATGTGAAAATATATATTTTCATGCCAATCTACAACTACATTCTTCTTTCCATATACTTGAAACTTCTTATTCATTTCAACAACAAGAAATTCCTTATCAACTTCCTCATCCCAAACTTTAGAAAACTTACAACTTAAATATACATACTTTGTTGTTACAACAACCCCATCCACCATGTTTGTTGTTGCTTGTATATTTTGCTTCAAGTGTTCATTCTGGAACAACTTCTTAATCTTCTCAATCTCTACCTCAAGCAAGTCATGCTCCTCAACATCAATTAAATGAACATCTTTCTTACACAAAATCATATGGAGATTGAAGCTCTCCATGTATCTTCACTCTTTTTGGATTGTATGGGTTGTTCCCATACACCTCTCCTTCTATTCCCCTTCTATCAAAGGGATGCAACAACATTTATCATCCTTTACAACCTTGGTTGAAATCTCTTCTTCTCTTTCCTCTTGATCCTTTTGCACAAGGATCTCCTCTTATTTTTCTTCATTCTTCATACTTACTACAATATTTTATTTTTCTCTTCATCCTTCAAAGGATTCTCAACAACTTCTTTCTCACCTATTGCAAATTTTATGTTACTTTCTTCTTTCATACACTCATTTGGGCATATTGTTGAGATTTATTTTACCACTTCCTCTTACTTATCCTACAATAGATTCAACACATATTCCTTCCCATCCTTGATTATGCTATAGGTGTTATTGGTGTCATATCTATAGCTTCCCTATTGCAAATCCAAGGTTGATCCAAAAAAATGTGACAAGCATCCATGGGTACTATATCACATACAATTTAATCTTTATATCTTCCAATTGGAAATTTCATAATGCTTTTGTTCACTTACTCAAATTTGTGACCTCCTTGCAACCAAGAGATATAGTATGGCTTAGGGTGCTTAATCCTCTTCAAGTTTAACTTCTAAACCATTTCCAATGCAACAAAATTATCTCTACTATCAATGTCCATTGTCACTTTGCAACACTTTCCACTAGCTTTGCACATAGTTCAAAAAAAATCACTCCTTCAAGTGGATTCTTGTTTCACTATTTGTGGCTTCAAATATTCCTTCTTCATCAATAAACTCTCTCCATGACTCTAGGAAATTTTTTAGAGAAATTATGGCACACTCTCAATATGAAACCACAAACAAATTAGATCCAACACTTGCAGCCATTGTAGGTCCCCTGGAAACAAAAATATCAATACTATCCTCTTCTCAATAGGATTTTGGAAGATGCACTTCCAAGATCTCTTCTACCCACTCCCTGTTAGTGGAAGATATTTGCACACCTTCTACCTAGCTTCATCTATGTTGGTGGACAACCAACATGATTCCCATAGAATCAATGGACTCTCAGGGCTTCTTCACTCTTTACCAATTCTTCACCCACGATCCTAGTGGATTCTCTCCACTCTCAAGATCTTGTGGATCTGATACCAATTGATGCAAGATGACCTCTCTCCTACCTAAATATCAATCTCTTAACAACTAAATTAACTTTATTTTCAAAATCAAAACTCGAATAGTAATACCATAATTTGGTTTAATTTGATTAAAATATGCACAACATATATTTAAAATCTGCAACACAAATTTTATGATAAAATTACATATTAAGGCCATTCATCTTCATTCTCTCCTTGCAATCTCTCTCTCTTCTCATTCTTTCCAACTTCATATATGGCACCTATAACTTGTAAATTTCCCCCTTCACTCTTTTGTCCTCTATTTTCGCATATGACATTCTATTTGATGCCTCCTTTATACTTTACTTGGCTAGTTCTTTACTCTACAACACATATTTCCTTTACAACTATGCACATAATCCAACTCGATTCCTCCTCCCTTAAACTTGATCAACCTCTTCAAACCAATCGATTATAGTCTACACTAATGTCTATTCTCTTTTTAGCTATGCTTCTCTAAACTTCTTCTCGCGAGCTCTTGTTTCACTATCCTATCAACCTACTCTTCTCTCTTCAACTTGGTTCCCCTTTTTGGTTTTAAATCTATACTTTTAACATCTTCTTGATGTCTTTTGCCACCCCAAAAATTTCTATCCAACCTCCTGTGTAAGGTGTTGACCCTCACTCCAAAGCTATATCTCTTCCTTTTGGTTGATGCTCTGGTTGTGCCTTCTTCTATGCTTGTTGAATTTTCATCCTTTTATAATCCTTCATTGGATGAAGGTGAAAGGACATTAATTTCAAATTTTTATTTAGAGTCTAAACTCTTCGCATTCTAAAAGAAACCATTCACACATTAGTCAATATGCTTCCCCATTTACATACACAATGACCAGGGCACTTGTAACAACAACATCAAATAAAATTCCTTTTAAACTGCAGTTCCAAACTAGTCTAAGCTTCCACATTTACATATATGTATATTGACCAAGAAAAGTGCAACTACAACATCTCAAAAAAAATATTATAAGCAGCTTGTGAAATTTTAGCTTTACGCCTACAAATTTTTATGCTAAAACCCTCTCAACAATCCTATTTTTATTCATAGCCAATAATTGATAGTTCATTGAGGAATTTAGTCAAAATTTTCCATGTTTTGTCATTATGTCTCAACTTTGCATATGTATCCGCTAAAATAATTAGGTTGCGGATCTAGTGATTGGTTTCACACCAATCAATTGCATTTGCTAAAGTCAATTTGCGTCATAAACTTTCCCTTTCACCTTTCACATTCATGTGATTCCTCATTAGAGTGAAGTAAAATATGGAGAGAATGATCTCTTGTCCAACTAGATGCTCTTCCATCACCCTTTGACATCAATGGAAAGGGGTCTTCCAATGATCTCAAAACTTTCTTTTCCATGGACCTACAAGATAATGTTGTAAGTAGCTCCCCCTAAATATATACTTCCCTTTTATTGGATGAATGTGGGACTACTTCCAACTTTTCCCTTAAGTACTCAATATGTCCTTTGGTAGTCGATTTGAAAATATGTGAACAATTTGTTCTTTTATACCAATATATTCCAACTTAACTTATTCCTCTACCATTTACTCTCTCAAAAAGTGATACTTTATGGGATTGTTCTTGGTTCTTGAATGCATCACATGATTATTTGAGATATTAATTACACTTATATTATCATAGAATATTGTGATAGGATGATCATATTATACTAATATATTTTAAGGTTTTTCTTGTCCATAAAACTGAGTTTAACATGATGTTGATACAATATACTTTACCTCTATGATAGATAAGGAAATTGATTCTTTTTTATTTCTCATCGACAATGCAAGGTTGTTCTCAAGGAAGAAAGATCCTCCACTTGTACTCTTCCTACCATCAATGTTGCCTTCCCAATCAAAATCTATTTATGCTCTTGAGTAAAACCATTTCAAATTGGATAACATATGAAAAATTATAATGTTCCTTTCAAGTATTTAAGTATCTATTTCACTGCTTGAACATGTGTTTCTTTTGGTGCATCTTGAAATCTTTCTACCATTCCTAGTTCTTGCATAATATCCATCCTTGAAGCAGTAAAATATAAAAACTTCCAATCATTGATGTATAAATTGCTAATTTTCTTTAGGAGATTCATCATCTTTAATTAACTTAAACTCTATTACCATGGGGGTACTTACAAGATAACAATCTTCCATTCTAAAAAGTTTCAAGATCTCTTTTACATACTTGGTTTGTGAGATAAATATTTAATTTTATGATTCAGATATTTGCAAGCCAATAGAGAAGGATAGTTCACCTAGCATGGACATTTCAGATGCCCTTTTCATCTCCATTGCAAATCCTTCACACATATTGTCATTGCTTCCTCCAAAAATAATGTCATCCACATAGACCACGACAATTAATTGAGCATTACCTCCAATCATAATATATAAGTTTCTAGCCAAAACTCCCTTCTTGAACCCTTGTTATTTTATATTTTTGTTAAGTGTAGTATACCATGCTCTAGGTGTTTATTTCAGCCCATAAATTGCTTTCTTCAATCTACATACATAGTCTTTATTTTCTAATAGTAGGAACCCTTTTGGTTGTTCAATGCGGACTTCTTCTTCTAGATCTACATTCAAGAAGGAAAGTTTAACATCCATTTGGTATACTTTGATGTTCTTAAAACTATTATAATCCAAGAACATCCTTATGGATTCCATCCTAGAAACTAGAGAAAAAGTTTCTCCAAAATCAACACCTTCTATTTGAGTATACGCTTTACATACCAATATTTCTTTACTTCTCATAACTTGACAATCTTCATTCAATTTTTTTCTAAACACCCACTTAGTGCCAATAATAGTTTTATCCTTTAGCCTTGGGATGAGTTCCCAAGTATCATTCTTCTCAATTTTATTAAGCTCTTCATTCATAACTTCTATCTTTTTCTTATCTTCACTTGCTTCTTTGAAGTTTTAGGTTCAATCATATATAGTAAAGCCACATTTTTAGTTTCCAAATCTCTTACCATTCTTCATGTTGTTTTGACCCATCATCTCCTATTATCAAATATTTTGGATGGTTCCTTTGAAAAAACTTAGATGGTGTTTTATTTGGCTCCTTTATGCTCCTTAGTTCAATTATTTCATCTTCTATATGTTCTACATCTTCCTTGTATCTTTCTTCATAAGGATAGTTATGCTCTTATGGTTCAACTTGATAGATTTTCTCCCCATTTATCTTCACATTTGTGCTTTCAACCATTTTATGCAGCTTCTTATTGAAACATCTATAGGATTTACTCCTTGAAGAGTAGCCAAAAACTATTCCTTCATCCTCCCTTGCATCAAATCTCCCTAAATCTTATTCATCTCTTCTAATTTCCAAAGTACTTCAAAACACTTTGAAGTATTGCATGCATACAAGTCTTCCCTTCCATATCTCATACTATGTCTTATTATGATTTTCTTTGATCTTGGCTTAGTTAAGGATATAAACTATTGTGTGCACCACATATTTCCAAAACATGTTAGGAACCTTGGATTCATTCATCATTCATCTAGCTATCCCTTGAATATTTTTATTCTTTCTTTCCACTACTCCATTTTTTTGTGGAGTTCTTGTAGAAAAGTATTGTCTTTGTATCCCATGTTGCTCATTGTTGGAATCAAGGAACACTGAGAGTGGGGGGGTGGTGAATTAGTGTTCTGCAAAATTTAACTTTATTAACCTGATCTTTAAACCACTTACAACATAGAACCAAAAGTAATATGCAAGAACACAAAGCAATCAACCACAACACCATAACATAAGGATTTTTATGTTGAAACCATATTAGGGGAAAAACCATGGTGGAGGTCAATCCACAATATGAGTATACTCAAATATAAGTGTTTACAAAAGGAAGGCACATGCATTTAGGAACACTACCTAGAGCTCACTGCTTAGATACAATTTAAAGAAGACTCATTGTCTTACAAAAGCAATTAGATTATATCCAAAATATTTGAACTGAAATAATAGCATCTACTGATGCTTTATTACAGTTCTAGTTAAGCACATTAATCATTTTCTTAACCTTCTATCTAATTCTACTCTTTTGCTCTATTTGTTCACATTCAGATCACAAATCCTTTTATGCACGAGTGAAAGTGTGCATAATCACTCTATAATACTTTTGAATTTCACAACACACATCAACACACTTCACACATACATCAAAATGATTTAAATGGTCATTTATATATCTGGAACTAAAGATTTAATCAACCATATGTCAGTTTCAACAAACTAGAAAATATTTACAAACTGTTAGCTCAATCCAAAAATAATTTTCAATGCATACCAACCAAAGTTGGACACAACATAGTGAGGACCCAAATAAACATGCTCAAACAAAAAAAACTTCAAACAATTTCACCTTGAACGTCTGCAACATGCTACATTTACTTAGTCGGCCTTCTTGCACTATTAGACAAAACATCAATCAACTGGATCTTCAATACGAGGCTCTAAGATTTAAGGATAGCATAGATCATACATTGAAAAACCTTCCTTGAAATCCAAAACTCAAAATGATAACAGAGAATTGCATATGAATTGATGAACACAATTTTGTCAGATGCTCTGTTCTAGCTTGACAATTAATCACTGAACTTCAATGTGAATTCTGGTACAAACAAATACTAAAATGTGGATCAAATCACTAACTAGGGTTTCCATCAATGACAAAACCAGATGACATGTGCAGTGTCTCTTGCCAAAAATCTCCCCCTTTGGTATTGATGGAAACACTTAGTGAAAAATGACTGTCGAATCAATACCAACATGAATACACTACCAACCTCAAAACTTCAAAACACAACTCCTAAACATAACTCCCCCTAAGATGAATGAAGAATTTTTCACTGTCTCGCTCTCCCCCTTTGAAATTAATGGAAAAGATGGGGAATCCACATACCAAAAATCATACAAAATTGCTATAAACAAACTGCATATGTACAAACATGCTTCTACAACTTACATAAACTTGAATATATCTATAAAATTGGTCCTTAATAGGCTCAAACTAGTGTCCCAATGCTTTTTGAGACTCTCCAAAATAGTCATGTGACCACAAAACAAATGAAATCACATCTCTACTAACTAAAGGTTCATCAGATCACTGACCACCATAGCATCTTGTGCTTCCTTCAATGCACTAAGCATTCTCTCTATCTTGGGACCAATTAGTCCTCTCAACTTGGAAACCCTTTCAAGAATTCTTCCTTATTCATGCTTCAAAATTTTTATTTTTTCAAGCAAGGATATGACTTGACCTTCTTACTTTCCAATAGAAATGGTTAGAATAAAATGCTTGAGAGATATCTGCTAACTGTTTCTCATATTCCTTTAATTTCTTTTTAGTGTCCTTAGTGAACTTTGACAATGATAAGCATGAATTATAAATGTTTCCACCTTTAGAAAAATCACTTTGAATATTCTTTACACAGGTAGCTAACAAATATTTATCATTAAAAAGCATCCCCTTCAACCTACCAAACCTTTTAGCATCAAATTCTTTTTGAACCTTATCCATAGTTGAATTTTCTAGTGACTCAAAGTGAGTACTTACAGAATTGAAAAGTTTCTTTAGCTAACTAGATAGAGAATCAAATGAATCCTTGACATATGTAGGCATGATCTTCTCCAATATACTAGATGCAAGACTCGACATCTCACTATCCTCAATGAGATATTTCAGAATCTCCTCCCTTGCCTTGGCCTGTGCAAATGATGTTACCTTCAGATTTTTAATAGGAGATAGAGTGGCCAAGTTGATAGGACCTTTAACTAGTTTAGGGTCAAACTCCTCATGTTGTCCTTCTAGGAAATCCTTTACTACCTTAGTAGTGTCTCTTGCTTCCACAAGAATCTCCTTCACTTCAGCCTTCTTCTCTTCAGTCGCTGATTCTTCCTTTGCTTCAAGAATCTCAATTTCATCAATTGATACAACTTTAGGAGTTTCAATCTCCATAGAAATTTCAGCATCTTGCATGTCAAGAGGATTCAAAGTATCCTTAAATGTATCTTCTTTTCCTTATTTTGTTACTAGACCAGATGGAGTATCTTCACTATGGGCTTCTTCAGAAACAACATTGTATCTATTTTTCAACACAAATGCCTTAAGGATTTTCTTAGTATTGTTGTGCAGTTTTTGCACACGTGCCCCGCTAAAAGCAGGTATCCTTTCTTTCAATTTTGGTTTTGGTGTTTTGGCCCTTTCATTTTGAGGTTGTATCTTACTTTGGCATGAGCTTAAATGATTAATTTTGATTACCTTAGTGTTTTCCAAGATTATGCATTGAAAAATCCTAAGTTCTGGATAAATTTTGGGTTTTTACCCTAATTCAGGATTTTCCTCCCTGGGCAGATTTTCCCGGATCTTGTTTGGATTCCAGTTGTGCGTTGTGGTTTGAGGATTTTTGGTATCCACGAAATTCCATGTAGGCTGGATTGTCCTAGATTCCATCTGGTCATTGGGTCCCCAACTTTTTCTGACTTTCCTGTCATTGGCATTAATGTCTTTGTACGAACTGTGAATAAGGTATTTAATGGATTTTTGAGGTCCTTTGTGCTATCATGCTTATTATTTTCCACTGTTTGAGCTAAAGAGTGTTTTCTTGCAAATGATTGGTTGGGTTTTTGGGGTGTTTGGGTTTCACTTGATAGATTTAGTGGTCATTTCTTGTACATTCCTGCCCCTATTCTTCGTGGACACCATTCTCTTTGCATTTACTAATTCTAGGATTGACTTCCACTTTATAATGGTATGTGTTTGATTGCTTTGCTTTGAATTGATGATTATGGATAGCACGTTGATGTTATAAGAGCTTCTAGGACTTGAATTCCTGAGTATTTGATCACTTCATGACTAGGGTTGCATAACATTGGTTAATTTATGATCTCCTAAGTAATTTATGAGTTTGTTGGTCTATTTGTATTTCGGTGAACTTACTTGTGAATCACGATTTTCTCCCCTAGTATGGTGTTGGAATTTGAATTACGTAAGTCATAGGTTTTCCTGTATGTTAATGGCAGATGTATAGGGTTTAAACCTAGGGCATCGCCATTCATCTTTAATTTTCTCTCAAATGAGCCTAGAACACAAAGAAAATCTTTTGAAAATCCATGCATGGCTTTCACTAAGTTTAAATCGTTGAAATTCATGATTGATGGGATGTTGTGTGTGAAATTGCAATTTCAGGTCGCAATCTGACTTTTGGCCTCAATCAGAGATTTCTCGTTCCTTCGGGATAACCCATCTTTGGTGGATTTTTACAAAATCTAGTGAGGTACAATAAATTTATCGCTATCATTTTAACTATGCAAGAAAAACATCCATCGGCAGGAGGTCATCGTGGTCTCCATTGGTCATACCGATATTCCTTTCTATCACTGAGACTTTCATCCTTTGGTGAGACCTTTCGGTGAGCTCACAACTCTTGCCGAGACCTTTGCTTTCAGAAAGACTACCAATGGTTGTTGAGGCTTCATGACTAAGCCATTCTTTCTTGGCGAGCTTGGAATTTCTTTTGAGGAGACCACGTGTTTTCAGCTAGAGGTTATACTAATGAGACTCCATGTCGGCGTAACATCACACATTTTCCAGGACCTTTGGCTGAATTCAAAACCCATCACTGAAACATCCATTTGCTCCGATGAGACTCCCCTTCATTAGTGAGACATCTCATCGAAGCCCTTTGTAGGTTTATATTTGATCACTGGGAAAATGTAATTCTCACATCAAAAAGTCTTTTGTATTCTTTCGGTGAGACAAAGAACATTCACCGAGACCTCACCCCAACTACCTGGTAGTCATATTGATGTGTTTTTTATATCGCTAGTCGGCGAGACAAAGAACATTCATCGAGACCTTACCCCAACTACCCACTAGTCATATTGATATGTTTGTTACATCGATGTTTAGCAAGACACTACAAGTTTACCAAGACCTTATATAAAAAAAAATTAGTCATACCAAAGTGTTTGCTTAGGACCCCAATAGTCAGTGAGATAAAGAGGATTTTTCATGACCTCACCCCAAAGAGAAAGCCTCTCATCGACATGTGTATCCCTATCATGAGTCGGCAAGACATGCCCCACTCGATGTGACCTCATTCTGAATGAACTTTTTTTGGTCAAAGTACATGTTCCCGTGCCAATTGGTTCAAAGTTTTAACCTACCCATGGATTTCCGTCAAACCCGGATTTCTTCCAAGTCTATTGTCTCTCTGATTTTCTGAAGTCTGCAATCTAGCTCATTCTTTGTGGAAATCCATCCCTCATAGATCTTCCAAAAACTTGATGAAATATAAAGGAATGTAGATAATTAGATTTCTTTATGGCTTATGATGCATTTAATGATCATCTCATGTCATATCTGGATTTCTCATATGGTTTATTGATTGATTATGATCAGGATTAATTGTTAAGTAGGCATATCTTGGTTATCCTATTGGAATCTGATTAGTCTGGAATTCCCCAAAATTTCACTTTGGCTCAGATTCCGCTTATGGTCTTGAAACCCAAAATTTTTTGTGATCATTTTATGTGAAACTTTAGGATTTAATGAAACCTTGACTCTAACAGATGCATTCTAATGGTGTATTCATGGATGGACATTGCTTTCATGTAGTTTTACTTTCCTTTATTAGTGAGTGCAGGCTAAATCTAGCAAGGTAGCAAAGGGATCTTCAGTTTCAGAAGGAGAATGGATTAAAATGGACATCAAAAGTAAGATTCCTAAGAGAAAAGTTGCATTGATCTATTCAGAGGTGATTGATATAAATGTTGGGCAATGGGACTATGAAGAGTTCAAAGAAAGAATGGAAGTTAAAGATCTTCCTTTGGTGGCCAGAAGGATGAAGGAGTCAGGTTTGGCACATGTGGCTTATTTCCCTTCAATGGTGTAGTGTTATGAGCTTGTTCTTGAGTGCGCTAGACATTACAACCAGGGTACACAAATGATTATCAATCCTCAAGGGAGAGTGATTTCAAACCTCAAACCTGTCTCCATTACTCAAACTTTTGATATGCTAGACAGATCTCACGTGGTGGCATTCAACATGGGGTCTGCCAAGGAATTCTACGATGAGCAATCTGTGAAGTCACAACCATTTATCAATTCTTGGCTGGAGAAGCCCAAGTATCATTATTCCAAACTGCCCAAACACCTTTTTAGGATTAAGTTCAAGAAGGAATATTATGATGCCATCACTCTTCTTAGCAAGGTGGCTGGATTAAGGAATGCTAGTACATTTGAGAATTGGATGTGCCATGTCATTGTGAGGATGGAGCAAGAATTGGTTGATTATCATTGAGCTAGTTTGATTAGTAGAATACTCCATGAATAGTTCTCCAATGTGTTGCAAACCAAGAATTTAACAATGACTTCATATATGGTCTATACACTTGCAAGATTCCATCCCTACAAAGGATTTGATACAAAGGGAATTTTTGGACAAGGTGTTATTTATGAGGTTTTTCCTCAGTTGCATTTGGGAAGTTCAAACTATAGGAGGGAAAATGATGAATTTACCATGTATATCACAAGGATGCTTTAGGAAGCAGGGCATGTCATAATTTTAGATCAGGCCAAGGAGCTCATCAAGAAGTATGGAGCTTGGTTTATACAATTCCCAAATTTTCTCCTACATCTAGATTGATGGCTGCTAGAGGGCCCCATATAGACTTCCAAGGTATCCCACTAATCATATCATATTGTTGGAAGTAACTAGACATATTTGTGACTTTGATGCTATTGTCAAGAAAGAAAAACACAATATAGGAGTTGGTGGAGATTTTCTCCTAAGGATTGGCACTAGAGAATCATGCCCTTCCACTGGTTTTGATCAAGCTTCAGAGCAAGAAATGAGTACTCTTGGCTTGTCTTTCCACTCCAAGAGGTCCAAATTTGATATTACAGGAGAAGCTCAAAAGAAGGCCATCAAAGAGTATAGCCATAAGGTGAACTTGGAGGACTACTAGGCCAATTACAGTGATGAATTTGAGGTCAGAAAGAAGAAATTCTTTGGGATTCCAGTTGAGTCAGTTTGATTCTATAATGTAAAGACAGTTCTTGATCAATTAGAAGACGAAGGAAACTTGATCCAGGATCATGCTTATGAGGTAGTTAAAGAAGTACCAATTGGTGATGTTGATTGGTTAGAGGAGGAGAAAACAGAACTAAAACAGTTGATGGATCCCATTATCAAAGTTACCAAGATGTGGCTCAAGCATATGATATGGGGATTGGAGAATGAAGGAGTCAAATGTACATACAGCCTGATGGGAGATTTAGATCCTCACTCCACATCTGAGGAATCAAATGAACAAGATCCTAAAGGTAAAGGTAAGTTGAACTCTCCATCCAAGATTAAGGTAAAAAGTGTTCAAGAAGAAGAAGTCCAAAAAATAGAAAAGCAGAGGAGGCCAAAGGCCAAGATAAGGACAAGGAATAAAATGTCTAAATGAAAAGAAATAGAAGAACAAAATCTTCAAGCTTCTAATCCCATACTTAAGAGAAGAACTATAAAGTTGGCAGAGAAAGGAAGTTCCAAAGAACAAGAAAGTATTACCCTGCCTATGGTAGAAGTAAAAAGTTCAGGGGAGAAGGTGAAGGTGTATACTAGGAGATCTAGGATTCCTTCTCCGAAGGACAGTGCGCCTAAAGAAAAAATTCCTCTTGTTGTTTCTCAGGAGAAGCAACAAGATGATGTTCCTTCCACTCGTGAAACTCAAAGTGAACTAGGTGAGGCAGAAAATGTTGAAGAACATCTGAATACTAAAGGAGAGGAGTTCCATGTAGGGGAACTTTACAGTGTAGAAGCTGAAGTTGAAAAGGTAACACAATATCCCTTGGTTGCATATACGGAATCACCCATCATAAATGAAGAGGTCAGGTCACCTTTGAGGGAGGAAGAGGCAAAAAATATCCCATCACCTAAACACCAAGAGGGACGCATCAGAGAGGAAGGGAATAAGGATGAGACTCTTGAAAAACAAAATTTCAGAGATGAAATATCAAAAGGTGAACCAGAGAAAATAGGACAGAGCTAGGTGCAATTAGAACCTACTATTCTAGAGTGGCTTGACAGGGAAATAAAGAGGAAAGAAGTTATAGTGGAGGAAACACCACCAAATTGTGACGAGCTCGTAGCTAAAATTGGAAAAGGTAAAGATAACAAGAAGGCTAGAGTGATCTCAAGAATTGAAAGGGATGAGGCCCATAAAAAAGTTGTTCATATTGCCACCCCTACTCCAGATAAAAATAGAGATGATGTGGTTGGAAAAGATTACAATATTTAGACTCTCAATCTAGGGCCTTCATTAGTTGAACAGGACATTGAAGACTATGAAGGCTCTAGTGCAGTTATCGTGGGTAGATTGAGGAAGGAAATAAAGACCAAGCAAGAGCTAAGGAAAGAAAATAAAAATCTTAGGAAATGCTTGGAAGACCTAATGAAACCCATACAATCTATTAATCCTTTGGTTTATGCTGCAAATCATCTACCTCAAGAGACCATCACTGAACTAGAAAAGATGAAAGCTTCCACTGTTGCCACTACGAAGTGGCTGAAGCGGGTGCAAACCAAGGGTGGTGAAGCTATTAAGGAAATCCTATCGACAGGGAAAGATGTTGCAAGGACAATGGATTGGTTGAAGGTGTTAGCACAATACAAGGAGGATACAGACCTATTGCTACAAAAAACCAAGAATGTCATTGAATACACCAAGGATAAACTAGTAACTGATAAGATCCTTCTCTTCTCTAAAGCTACTAAACCTTGGGAATGGTTTGAGGCACTGTAGATTAGGTAGAAAGTATTGAAGAAGATTTACAAACAAAGAAGGCAGATTGATGGTACCCTGAGTGGTGTATACAATGGCTCTATTGCATTTTTTGAGATCATGACAGGAAGAAGGAAGATTGCTCCCCAATAGTTGAGTCTGGAACAATTGAGAGAATGGTGGAAAGAGGTTTATGCCTCAATCAGTGATGATTTTTGTTTATGAGCATCAGTTGGATGATATAGCCACATACCTTGTTCTTATTGATAAGTATATGACATACAAGGTGGATTGGGATAAGTCCGTCAAACAGTCAAGGGAAGAGATTGCATCAATTGAAAATTGACATAGGGTTTTTCCTTTGCCACCAATTGGTAATTTGGATAGGATGCTTTTGAAAGTTCATGAAATGTTGGATCGACATAAATATAAGGGAGAAGGGAGTTAATGTAGGTTACATCGAGATTTGTGCTTCCCCATTATGTCACCATGCTTTGGTCTGAGCTGCATTGGGATCTCAGATCAACTTGGATGGAACACACACATTTAGTGCATTCTTTTATTCTATTTTGAATTCCTCCTGGCTAGTTTCTCCGGCCTTGTTATTATTGTAAGACTTATCTAGGCCGACATGTTTTTGGGTTGTTTTTCTATAAATGTGGCATTCTTCCTCTTTGTAAGGGTTAATAAATCTTAGATGGATAGAGCTGGTGTAGAGAAAATTAAGTAGAGCTAGAGTTAGTTAGTAGTGGTTCTCAAGCAAATATTGTAATTGAAGCTGGAATTGTTGCTATAGTGGATAATTGGAAGCAAGTAATGACATTATGATTTGGTGCCATACTTGTGTCCTTTGTCTCACATGGTTCTGTTTCTCTATCTTTAGAATTTATTTGAGGAAGATACTATTTAGATTAGATTTGATTTAATAGTGTTTATGATTCAATATTTGAAATGTTGTAGCACTTCTTTGTCCATACTTTTTGCAACCAACTAATTGTTAGTTGCTTTGCAAAGTTAGCCTAGACTTTATATTCACTGTGCTTAGTTCAATTATGGGTTTTTGTTCATTTCAATTAGAATAGGATTATTTGAATGAATGTTCATGGTTTGAAAATCTTAATACCTTAGAAGATTGCACTATTTCTCTAAGATTGCAGATTTATCTGGGTCAAGTAGAGATCAGTTTTGAGGGATTGGTCCATTTCAAGTGTTTGGTCATTTGCATTGTTAATCTTAGATTTAGTGTTAAGTTTAGAAATCTCTTCTAAACCCTTATCTTTTGTTATTTCTTGGATCATTGGATTAAATTTAGGATTGAAGTATCACAGTATTACTAGATCTTGTAAATTAAGATTCAGTATTTTGCTTTTAGTAAGGTCCCATTGTGATTACCAACATTTTCACATTTATCACTAAGTTGTTTATGCATTTTCAAGACCTGATATTAGAGACCTTGATGTTATCTCTTGAGGCTTGGTGATAGAGATTTACCTTTTGAGAGAGATAGGATATTATATCTTGTCTGAGCTATTGCTGTGCAGAAAACACCATCAATAGGATTGGTGCTATAAGGAGGGTCTGAACAAGCAAGCTGGATCAATTTTTGAATGCCATCTCTCCTGAAAGACTTAGAAGAAGAACCAGATCTACTCTAGGAGAGGAGAAATTTTAGGAGTTACCAGACCCTACTAGGTCAAGAAGGACCAAAAAAAGGGGAGACTTGTCATCATCCTATCCACCTTCGTCATCCCCATCATCCTCATCTTCATCAAGTTCATCTGGGTGAGAGGGCATCCCTATCCCACAACCACAACTAGTCATAAATCAGCCATTACCACCCCCACCTCCACCAATGGGTTTCTTGGCTAATAATCCATCTCTGTTGAGTTTTTCCTTTTATAATGTCATGCCCAAAAACCTTGAACACTTTTGTTCAAAATTTCATGTCAATGACCCAAATAGAACCGTTGAGGAACACATCAAGATTTTTTAGACTAGCCTTAAGGATAGGGGGATAAACCATGAGATGTAGCATGTAGATTATTTCCTTATTCATTGGGAAAGGATGCATTCTATTGGTACAACCATCTGCCTGCTAGGTCTATCGAGCATTGGACTGAGCTAGAGGCTACTTTTTTACAAAATTTTCAAATTCCCAATAGTTTTAATGAGCTCTACCGTCAGTTCACTAATGTGAAGAGGGAGGTCAATGAGCCTATAGGATCTTTCAACAATAGGTTTCATCGGGCTTATACCAGACTATAGGCCCCTTATGTTGTTGATGAGCCCACCGCTTTAGAAGTTTATTATGAGGGACTTGATAGTTTGACAGCTACCTTTATGAAGTGGAGTAATAACCCCCCTGCCAGCCTGCTTGATGCATATGCAAAGGCTGGGAAAGTTAGCACTAATCTAAGACAACATGTGTCTAGGACTTTACCCTCATTAGGACCCGTTGCTCACCATGGAAAAGTTCCAACTCTCAATCAAGCTTTGGAAAACCATACTCCAATCATGAATCCGGTACCTCAGTTGTCTCTGGTCCCTCACCCAGGACCTCCTGTGGGACATGTGTTATCCACAATTAGTTACCCTCAGCAAAATGTGACTCAACCCCTACACATCCAGCCTCATGCTAGTTATCCTTCATACCTACAGAATTCTGAAGTCTTGAACCAATCACTAAATACTAATGTTGCAGTAGGATATCCTTAGAACCATGCCAATCAATAGCCATATATTAATCCTAACAAGGAGAGACTAGATGAATTATCTGAAAAAAATAAGGAAGTTGAACACAGAGGTGACTTACTTAAGGAACCAAAACAATCAGTTGTAAGTTGCTTAGAGAAATATGCAGTTCAATCGGAACAAAGAGAATTCATAGGGACAAAACTTTGATAGAGGGAAACATCATGATCAAGGATACAATAACGAAAGAGGATATAACTAGGATAGAAGTTATAATAATGAAAGATGGTATAATAATAATAGAAGACAAAACTATGATAAAGGGAAAACCTCAGGCTAGAACTTTGACAGAGGACAAGGTGGTGGAAAAGGATTCGAAAGAAAGCAACTATCAAGAAAAAATAGGACTTGGAACATGGGACACAATAATGGAGGGGTCCCCACCCCATTAGATCAACCAGTTAGTCAACCTATTGATTAGTTTGCCAATCAACTAGTTAATCAAGAAAAGCCTCCTAGCGCTGTGTATCTAGCCGAGGCTACCTTATCAAAATGGTGTAGGCTCCACAAAACAAGTCAACATTCTGAGTTAGATTATCAAGAATTCCAAATAGCAGCATCAATCTTTCAGTACGAAGTGGAGAACAATGCAAGCGGTCAGGAAATAATACCATCTAATCCTTATGATTCACCAATGTTGGTGTTGAATCATGCTCCTTTTCTAGAAAGTAAGGAGAATGTACTTGAAGAGGAATCTAACTAGTTGGAAGAAGAAGTAGACCAAGTATGCAATGGGGATGAAATGACACAATTTTTTGATGAGAGTCTAGTGAATGATAATGGTCCCAGACACAAAGAAGAAGCTTATGTCGAAGAGGAAACTTACACTGAAGAAGTGCAGACATTCCAGAGACCTGTCAAGAAGTATGATTTAAGGGAATTTCCGCACAGGCACCCAAAGGCCAAAGGCCTCTTTACTACTTCCATTCCACCGAATAATTTCAACATGCCTCCAGACCCTAATGCTAGCAACAATCCATCACTGCCTTAGGTGCCCAAGCAATATTTATCTCAAGATCTAGGACATGTTGATGTACTAGAAGGGAGAAATGTTGATGCAAATAAAGAAAAGATGGTGAGATACCCAAGGAAGACTCCTACTGATTTAAAGGAAGAACAATTGGCCACGTATGTTGCTAAATAACTCCAAAAATTGAAGGTAAGTCTATCTACATTCGAGTTATTAAGAGTTCCATCTATTAGGAATGCAATCTTAGGATTTTATGATGCAAATTCCATGTCACAAGATAAATTAGTTAGTGAGAATGTTAATAGAGTATCTAGTCCTCAGTTAGTAGGAAGATAAAATCAAACTAGCAATCAATTCCATATGCCCCCTGGAGATACTAGGAAATAAAAGGACAAATCTCAAGTTGCTCAAGTAGATACTCCCTTAACTCTATTTCAAGGGAGGACAGACACACCTCCATTCTTGATTTATGTTTGAATATTTTGTAAGAATCTACATAATTGTCTATTGGATTTTGGTGCTTCAACCAATGTTATGCCCTTCTGTGTATGTTGAGCAATGGGGCTCACTCCTGTTTACTCACAGAAGAAGGTCACACAATTGGATAGGACTGAAGTCAATTTTGTGGGAGAGTTAAATATGATTCATATGCAAATTGCTTTTGATCCTAGGATTCAATAGATTATCAATATACAGGTGGTTGACATACCTAACACTTATGGCCTAATCCTAGGCAGAGACTTTACCAGGGCCTTGAATGGGTATGTCTCAACTAATCACTCCGATATGTGGCTTCCCTGGAAAGGAGTGCCAAACCAGATTAGAATTGAAAGAGAACCCACAATAAAGTACATGATTACTAAATACCAGAAAACTTCTACTAAAATTCTGGTGTCAGACGTAAGTGTGGGTAACTATATGCTTGCTGCTCCTCTTGAAGAACCAGATATGGAGGAGGTCCTCATGTTGCATATAGTGTCTAAAGGCTTCACGATAGAGTCTCATGGTACTGAAGCCTTAGTGGAACTAGCTAAGAATGACTATGATTTGGAGGATAATAAGCTAGATTTGTTAAATAATTTTCAAGAGTTCATTTAGAAATGCATTGAGGATCAATTCTAGTTAGGAAGGAGAATGAATTTTAGAGAAATACTCCCGCCTAATTGGTGCCAGGTGCATAATGCTTCTCATTTGGAATTGGACTGTTGCTTATGCCAGGTTGCAGTGGAGCAAATACAGAGACGTATCAACCCCACTCTTGCAGTTAAAATTGATATCCTGAATGTCCAAGAGGATCTTAAAAGAAAAGGAGTGATGTCTTCTAAAGATCCATCCAACAGTAATAAGGTAATTGAAAAGGTGGAGAAGTTTGCAAGTGCTAGTTGTTGGACTCTCAGGTTTGATGGGTCCAAGTCAAAGAATGGAGTCGGGGTAGGTTTCAAGCTAATTAGTCCAAGAGGTAAGACATTTTTTTCTACTCATAGACTTCAGTTTCACTGTATGAATAATGTAGTTGAATATTAGGGCTTAGTGCATGGGCTGTTAATGGCATCGAGAGAAAAAGTTAAGATCTTGCAAGTTTTTGGAGATTCTGAGTTAGTAGTCAAGCAAGTTAAAAGGCAATACTCCTGCCATGACAGAAGAATGACTAACTATAGAAATAGAGTATGGGACCTTATTGAAGGATTAGATTCCTTCAATATTTAGTTGATTCCATGAAATAAGAACCAGACAGCTAATTCCTTGTCCTAGGCGGCTAGTACATTGCAACATCTATCCCTTTTTGGGCTAAAGAAGTTTACTGTGGAACTAACCCCAGTACCCTCAATACCTGATAATGTTACAAACTTCCAGGTATTTGAAGATGATAAAAATATTCTAGATTTTATCACAAATACAGATGTTTTTGCTTCTCAAATCATTGATGAAATTGACCTTCAAGAAGCAAAGATGGACTTGGAAGGGGTAATCAATTTGAAAACTAAAACTATTCCCAAGGGGATGGTGCAACTAGAAAGGATATTTGACCTAGAAAATGTCAAAGAGCAAGAACATGATACTAGAAAAGATTCCATTAGTGGTCAATGTGATAAATTTAACATGGGAACTCAAGATGATGTCAAAAATATCTTTATTGGTAAAGTATGTACTCCAGAAGAAGGAAAAGGGATCATTGATGCACTGCATAGATACCCAGATGTGATAGCCTGGAGTTATGAAGACTTGAAGACTTATGATACATCAATCATAACTCATACTATCCCTCTCAATCCAGGAGTGAAACCTTTCAGACAGAGGTAGAGGCCTTTCAATGCTCTACTAGAACCCATAATATAGAAAGAAGTGTAGAAATTGTTGTCTGCAAGAATCATATTTCCAATCAGACATTCTACTTGGGTTGCAAATTTGGTTCCTGTCAGGAAGAAAAATGGTCAAATCAGGTTATGTGTAGATTTCAGGAACCTTAACAAGGCATTAGAAAAAGATAATTATCTGGTTCCCTCACTGGATGAGGTGCTTCAGATTGTAAATGGATCTCAGATGATGTCCTTCCTTGATGGTTATTTAGGGTACAACTAGGTCATGGTGCAATATGAGGACAGGCATAAAACTATTTTTACCACCAAATGGGGCACTTTTGCTTATAGAAGGATGCCTTTTGGCTTGATTAATGCTGGAGCTACATTCCAGAGAGCAATGGACATAGCCTTTAAAGATATAATTGGGAAGTGCATAATTATATATATGGATGATCTGAAAGTATTTTCAAAGAAGAGAGGTGATCATATCTCAGATTTGTGCAAAGTTTTCCAAAAATGCAGAGAGTTTGGTATATCACTCAATCCCAAGAAATGCATCTTTAGGGTAACAAAAGGTAAATTTTTAGGGCATGTTCTCTCTTGAAAAGGGAATTTCCATTGATCCAAAATGCATAGAAGCCATTCTCAAGATTCCACCACCCGCCAGTAAGAAAGAAATGAAATCATTCTTTGGTAGGATCAACTTTGTGAGGAAGTTCATCACTGGGTTCGCGAAAATAGTTAAACCACTAAATGCAATGTTGAAGTAGGAGGCCAAAGTTGAATGGAATGTAAAGGAAAAAGAATAATTTGTAGAGGTAAAGAGGGCTATTGCTGAAGCTATTGCTTGGTAAGTCTAGACTATGCTAAGTTGTTCTATATATATTCATTTCCCTTTAATCATTCT
Organism: Sequoia sempervirens; assembly: GCA_007258455.2. Classification (NCBI taxonomy): domain Eukaryota; kingdom Viridiplantae; phylum Streptophyta; class Pinopsida; order Cupressales; family Cupressaceae; genus Sequoia; species Sequoia sempervirens. Next base: position 6,890,242 of record VDFB02000017.1, on the reverse strand, counting down.
TGTGCTGCTATGTTAACTCAAAAGCCAGATCAAGGAAATGAGCATCCCATAGCATTCATAAGTGCACCATTGAAAGATGTAGAGCTGAGATATCCAAGTGTGGAAAAGCACGCTTATGCCTTAGTCAGAGCAGTAAAGAAATTCAGAGATTACATCCTTAGAAACAAAATCTTTGCCATAGTTTTGGATCCTTTAGTTAAGTTTTTGTTGATACAGAATGAGTTGGGAGAATGTAGAGCCAGGTGGGTAACTATATTACAAGAGTATGATATGGAAATTCAACCCATAAAACTGGTAAGAGGGCAATGGATTACACACACCATGGAAGAAAATGGCCCTAACCTTACCACTCAAAGTTATAATTTAGAGGATATTTCTCTTGGTGAATGGTATGATGATATTGTTTATTATCTCCTGACTCAGAGCTTTCCTAATCATCTCAATGCAGTACAAAGAAGGTCATTGCGCTTAAAGAGTGATAGTTTTATGTTGAAAGGAGTTTTTTAATACAAAAGAAATCATGAGGGTGTGTACTTAAGGTGCCTAGGAAGGGCAGAATTTGAAAGAGTGACATTAGAATTTCACGACAGATATGGTACAGGACATGGGTCAGCACCTTCTATAGCGAACCAAATTCTTAGAGCTGGTTACTACTGGCCTACACTGTTCAAGGATATACACAACCACGTTAGAACTTGTCATGTGTGTTAGACTATAGCCACTAGGGAGAAGTATGCAGCACTCCCACTCTAGCCAGTCTTCAAGGTAAAACCTTTTAAACAATGGGGAATGGACTTTATAGGTCCCATCAATCTGCCTTCCTCTGCAGGACACAGGTAGATCCTTACTGTCACTGATTATTTTACAAGATGGACTGAGGCCCTTGCTTGCAAGAAATGTACTTTAGAGTTAGTTATTGACTTCATCAAATTAGGTATCATTAATTGTTTTGGGTCTCCTATGTCTTTAGTTTGTGATAATGGTCCTCTTTTTCATCGTTAAATTTTTCTAATTGGGCTTTTGATCATGGGGTTGTTGGAACTATTAAAATATGATGTTTTTTGCATATTTTCATGCCCCCTAGGTCTCCATATGAGTCTTTCCTTATGCATTTTTCCTTCATTTTGTTATTTTAGGTCATGTTTGTCCCCTCGATCATTTATCTGTGCATTTTCTGCCTTTTGGTCTCTATTGACATAGGTTTTTTTGGGTCTCCCCGACCTATTATGTTTTTATTGCTAAAATATTTTGTTTCAGGTGTATCAGCATGACATGTTCTCTATTATGGTGACTGGCATTTTCCTGTTGGCAATTATCGGCATTGCATCCATGTTTCGGTGACTGTGGAGGCTCCTATCAACATATGTTATGGCTTTCAGGGTGATGTCTTACCTAATATCATTTGTTTCCCCGACTTTTCATTTTGGTGGTTCATTGGTATAAGTTGAATGCCTTCATTATAGTGTCACGGTGAAGTGAGTTTTTCTCACTGAAGAAGCACAAACAGTTTTCTTCCAAATGACTTTCAATGTAACCCACTTGGTTGCGTTGTAAGGTCTTGGCGAGTGACCTTCGGTCTCGCTGACCTTAGGCTTGTACTTCCTCTCATTGACCGATTCGATGAGACTTGGGTGACTTCGGTGATAGGTTATGGCAACATTCATGATGGGCACTCATCGGTGAAGGAATCTTGAGGTCATACCGACATGAGGTTAAGTGGGAGGCTCTCGGTGAAACTTGGAATGATCTATGTAACCTCTCCTTGACGCTGCATTGTCTTGGTGAAAGCAGATGGGAAATGGTTTTCGGAGTAAGTGTTTCCTTATCACGGTGACTATGAAACAAAATTGAATGCCTTTCGGCTTGACATATTGATATCGGTATGTGGTATGCCCGATATCTATGTGTTATAGCAAAGCACAGTGGGAATAAAGGAATACTATGTGGCTTCGGTATAACTAATGGGTTGTTACAATGACATATGGGGTTAAAGTGCATTTTGATAAAACATTTTGTTATTTGTATGACTTCTCACTGATAGCAAAAGGCTATAGCGAAACATAAAGAGAAAAAAAGCACTACTTCTTGACTTCAACATAGCAAGCTGGTGGTTACAATGATGCATGAGGAACAGTTAGCACAGGCAGCAATTAACGTCATTTTTCCTTTGGCATACCTTCATGACTGTCTTGGTGAATGGTCAGTGAATAAAACAGAGATTCAAATGGTATTAGTCAACATGTGAATAACAGAAATACAAATCTTGTGGCCGACATGTTTTTTCTTGATTTACCATTGCTTGCTAGCTCGATTGGAGCCCGAATTTTGTGTTGGGCCGATATGGGTCTCATTTTAATATTTTCTTCAAATGCTTGTGTATAAATAGGCATTTTTCAACTTGTAATAAGGACCAATGACCAGTATTTTTTATATAGTAGGCAAATTGTATGGATACAGAATAGTAAATTTGTCAATTCAGAGACTATGATGCATGTTATAAAATGGAGTTATTTATGAATATCAATTGATGTTGTTGCACATGTATGGTATTAGTTATCTATTGAATTTAATAAGAGAATTGCTAAGTTGTCTCTAAGTTGGATTCTTTCTTATTGTTTAAATTGATATGACAAGTTTGTATTCAATTTATCAGTGCACACTTGTTGTACTTGTGTGATCGATTGATTGGTTCTTTCAAGTAAGGACTAAATCCTTTTAGTTAATCACAATAATTAGAGAGGCTCAATTGAATTGTTCAAATAGAACTTAGTAATCATATTCTTGCATGTTTATACCAGTTGTAAGCATAATCTATTCCAGATAATTTGAATTTTCTCCAGAGAGTGTTGCTCATCTTGATCTCATTTGACTCTACATAGCCAACAAGGCACTAGTCTCTGCACTTCATTATTTGAACTTATTTAGTTTTCTTTGCATCTATTAGTCAAGCATTCATTTTAGGATTTAGATCAGAATATTTTTATCATTTTCAAGTTGGATTTCATTTGTTCACTTCCCATTGCCATTGTGGACAAATTGCTGAAAGAGAATAATCATAAGTTAAGCTTGCATTGTTCAAGAGAGGTACACCCACCCAGGTTTTGCAACACCTAAAGAGTAGAAGGTTGAATTCTTCCAACCTTGTTTGTTACCCTGAAGTGTATCAAGAGATTGGCAGCCTCTTGAGGCATCTTTCCTGCATTTTTGAGAGCTAACAAATTGGAAACTTTGTTGGGGAAACAATTAGAATCAAAGCCTTACTTATAGAGTCATAATTATTGCACAGACGCCGCTGGGAACTAGAAGTATCAAACATTTTTCTCATTTTTGATAAAAATGAGTGGCGACTCTGACATAAATTCTACAAGTTGTTCATTATGAATGGAAGAAGATCTCAATACAGGGGAGGTCATACGGGAGCCCCTGTTGGCAGCAGTAAGTGGACACACAAAGATGACAGATCTGATTAAGGAAAGAGGATCAATGAGGACATGTGCATAACAAACAAAGGTAAAGCACCAAGAGCACATTGTGAAATAGATAATTGCTATGATATATGGAGAGATGACTCAAGCGTAGAACTTTGTACTCCTAATGATCAAAGAAATCCTTTCCCTCCTCTCAGTCCTGAGCAAGGGCTGAGTTTGAAGCTCAGAAGCAGGCTGAGTTTAGAGCTAAACAAGAGGCAGAACATATCATAATTCATCATGAATATGATCAGAGGATGGAGGGTAATCACGAAACTCCTAAAAGAAACCATGAGCTCTTGATTTCTGATGAGGCAATAGCACTGTTGGAATTGAAAGAGAAGAGAATAAGGGAGCTAGAAGCTAAATTACAGAAAGCCCAAATTGTTGATTAGATAGCTGGTGGCTCAAAATATGTCTCACCTCACAAGCAGGGTGATCAAGGTGTAGGGCCTTCCAATCCACAAAATGCTCCTCACAATCACAACAGGCAGCCAAATCAACTGCCTCATATTCCCACACATCATACAAGTGTGCATCCACCTCTTGTTCAACATCACACCCCTTAGTATTATGCACAATACAATAATCCTATGCATCTATATCAATATCCACCTACCCCTCCCCGTCACCAATACACAGCAATGATCAGGCAGTTTGATTTGGCAAGTTTAAATCTATGCCCTTACCCTATGGATAGCAGCTGGAGAGGTATGATTCCCAAGTTTGCAGGGAGCAATGTAGTCACTGCTGAAGAACATCTAAGGAATTTCAATATGTCCATTCAAGACATAGGTGTGCCACATGAATATTTGCACCTGAGGCTGTTTATGATGTCACTTATTGAAGATGATAGGGATTGGTTTAACGGCTTGCTAGCATGTTATATTAATTATCTCCAAGCATTTCAAGATAAATTCTTAGAGAAATATGGGAATCAAAATGCTCCAGATGCAGCTCTTCATGAATTGGTGAGGATTCAAAAAAATTAGAATGATTCAATTTACAATTTCAACCAAAAATTTAACAAGTTGCATACTAAAGTCCCTCCTGGATCAAGGTTGTCAGACTCTGTTGCATTGAGTATTTATTTAAGTGCATTTGATCCTAAGATAGGGTATGAGTTGAGAAGTAGATCCCCAAGAGATTTGGCTAAAGCACAAAAAATTGCATTGACAATTGAAAATAATAGGAAGGTTGCTGGTGTGACTAATAAAAGAGACATCCCGAGGCCTCCTCAGCAAAATAATTATCAGTACAGACAAGAGAATACATACAGAAATGAGAACAGAAATGAAAGGCCAAGATTGCATGATATGCCTTAAAATATAGACTGAAAAGATGGGAAACCTATAACAGCCAAGCCAAGAAATAAAGAGACTCTTGATCCACTGAATAAAAATGGAACTTACATGGTAAGTAATAATTACTTTTGTGAAGTTTGTAATCAGCCACATTCCCTAGATTATTGTGTGGTAGCCTAGAAGATGCAAGAAGAGGGAATGTTAAAGGAGGATAATGGAGAAGATCACAAAATTTACTTGACTTCAGATACTTTTTACCATGTTGAGGAAGGATGTTCATCTTTAGAGGATGAAGGCTATGAGTATGACATTTCAAATCAAAAATATAATGTCCATATGACTGAACAACAGATCTTTTATGATTCTGATGAATACTACACAGACCCACAGCTTGTTAAAATGCCTATTCAGTGCAATGTAAGGAGACTCACTAAAGATGAAATGGAGAAAATAAATATTGCAGTAGTTGAGGATGCAAGGAGTAAATATTGGTTGAGAAATAGAAAAGTGAATGAGCTAGATGGAGTTCCTAGGGGAATTTTTGTAAAAGATCAAAAAGCAACACAAGAAAGTGTAAAAAAGACAAAAAAGAGATAGCCTAATAAGAGTGAACAAAAGCCTATCTAGAAGCAGGAAGTTGAAGAATTACACAAGGAAATGTAAAAGTCTGATCAGCCTAGTAAAAAAGAAAAAGAAGAAAGCAAGGGAGAAGCGCCAGAACTGAAGAAGACTGTTAAGACAGAAAGATCCTCTTTTGATTTCACCCAGGAGTTATCCTAGGTAAAATATTTGTTCCATTATTTGAATTGATGAAAATTAAGGAGTACAAAGATAATGCTGTTCAATTGATTACAAATGGGAATGAAAAACATATATATTCTAAAGAAGTCAATAGGCAGGAAAAGATAAATAATTCAGAGGTTTGTCTGGGTGATGTTTTAACAACCTCCCCACAAGTGGATCCTTTCTTCACCACATTGCTTATAAATAATAAGTTGCTGAGGAACTACATGATAGATTCTAGTGCTGCTATAAATATTATGCTAGTAGGTGTTATGAAGCAGCTGGGCTTGTGTGTTGATACATATGAAGGGAAGTGCTATGCAATGGATAACAGACCTATACCTGTGATAGGCATTATAAGAGGATTTGAAGTCAAGATGACTACTTTTCCATAGGTGGCTTATAATATAGATATCATAGTGATTGATACTCCTCCATAGTTCGACATGCTTTTGTCAAGATAGTGGACAACTGCTGTCGGTGGAAATGTTCAATTTGATTTGTCTTATGCTACTATTCCAGTGAATGTTCAAGATATGAAGTTATATATGGAGCCAAGAATGAGTCAGCTTGTTGAATGTGTGCCACAAGATCAAATTAATTGTTTTTGTGATATTGATCTTGGGAATTTTAAAATTGAACCAGCCCAGCTAGAATTAACAAATAGTGATCCAATTGAAAAACATGCTACACAGAATGGTAATGGCGTATGGAAGATGTACTTTGATGGAGCCTGCAGTCAAGAGGGTAATGGCGCTAGGAATTTTTTGTTTCCCCTGAAGGTACTACTTTTAAATATTCATTCCTGTTAGAATTTGAATGTACAAACAATGTGGCAGAATATGAAGCTTTGTTGACATGCTTGAATATAGCTATGAAACACAAGATTAAGTTGCTAGCTGTTTTGGGCGATTCTGAGTTGGTTGTTTCACAGATTAAATCAAAATATGTAGCAAAACACAAAAGATCAAAACAATATAGGAATGTTGTACAGGATACAATTGAATTTTTTGATGCTTTCTCGATTGAGTGGATTGATAGATCAAAAAACATGATGGCTGATTTCTTAGCAAATGTGGCACTTAAAAGAGATGATATTACACTAGCTGGGGTATCACAAATTGAATTCAAGATGAGGCCTGATGTTCCTGATAACATTTATTGCTGGCAAGTTTTCAATAATGATGTTGATCTTTTAAAATTTTTACATTGTATAGACAAATATGAAGCACAAGAAATTGACTTCAATGCTTTTGTTGAGGAAGTAGATGGGAAGCAAACAATGTTCGGAAAGGAAATATTGTAGCTCAAAAAAATAAATTGCCCAAGGGTCTAGTGGCATTGGAGAGGCTATATAATGGAAATGATAGATCTTTCATGAAACAAACTCCAGTCAAAAGAGAAGATATTGAAGAAATTAATCTAGGGACTGAAATAGCACCAAGAAAGGTGTACATTGGGAAGAAAATAAGCCTAGCAATTAGGCAAATTCTGATTGACCTGTTGAGAAAGTACAAACATGTATTTACCTAGTCATATGAAGATCTGAAGGCATACAGGGAGGATTTATTTCAGCATGAAATAACTTTGAAGCCAGGCTCCAAGCCTTTTAGATAGAAGCAAAGGCCTATCAACCCAACACTGGAGCCTAAGATGCATGAAGAATTGACAAAGCTCAATGATGGAGGAATTATTAAGCCAATTAGACATTCAATATGGGTTTCAAATCTGGTTCCTGTGAGAAAGAAGAATGGTGACATCAGATTATGTGTGGACTTTAGAAATCTGAACATGGCATCTCTCAACGATAATTATCCTCTACCCAATATGGAGACCATATTGCATAAGGTGACAGGGTGTGAATTTCTATCCATGATGGATGGGTATTCTGGATACAATTAGGTTAAAGTCAAGGAATTTGAGCAATACAAGACAACATTCACAACTCCTTGGGGAACATATGTATACATAAGAATTCCATTTGGTCTCAGTAATGCTGGAGTGACTTTCCAAAGAGTCATGGATGTAGCATTTGTTGATTTGATTAATGTTATTATGGTGGTGTATCAGGATGACTTGACTACTTATTCAAAGAAGGCTAAAGATTATGTGCAACATCTTGAAAAGGTATTTATTAAAGCTCTTGAATATGGTATTAGTTTAAATTCGAAGAAGTGTCATTTTCCAATCACAGAGGGTAAGCTCTTGGGGCATATTGTTTCAAAAGAGAGAATTAGAATAGATCCTGAGAGGGTGGAAGCTATTGATAAAATTCTTATTCCCAAAACTGTTAAAGCAATACAATCATTCTTTGGTCAAATCAATTTTGTTAATTTTGCTGAGATCATTAAGCCCATATCAAAAATGTTAAAGAAAGGACAAAAAATGGACTGGACTATTGAAGCTTTGGATGCTTTTATGTCTATCAAAAAGGCTATCAAAGAGGCTCCTATACTTAAATCTCCAGATTTTACAAAGCCTTTTCAGATTTTTTCATTTGCTTCAATGCATACTATTGTTGTTGTTATGTTACAAAAGAATAATGATGGTCATGAATAGCCTATTTCCTTCTTTAGTAAATCATTACAGTGGTCTAAATTAAAATATGGCATAATGGAAAAATAGGATTTTGCATTGGTAAAGGCCACAAAAGCATTTAGACCATATCTTGTTGGAGCAAAAGTAGTTGCTTTTGTCCCTCATGCTGTTGTTAAAGATATTTTAACATAGTTTGAAGTCACAGGGAAAAGATGCAAATGGATCAACAAGATTCAAGAATTTGACATGGAAATACAGATCACTAAGTTGTTAAGAGGCCAAGGCTTGGCTAAGCTGATGGCAGAAACTAATATTGAGGCAAATTAGATCTGCAATGTTGAAGAAGGGGTTGCAGTTGCAAGCATTGAACATACTCCTTGGTATACTGATGTTATGCATTATCTTAAATACATGAAGTGTCCAGATGGATTGAGTGACACCAAAGGAGAACTTTGAAGTTGCAGGCATCAAATTATGTCTTTGTGGATGGAGATCTATTTTGGAAAAATAGGGATGACATATTGTTGTTATGTTTGGATGAGCCACAGGCTAAGCATATTTTGATGGAATTGCATGAAGGAGTTTGTGGAGGTCATTATTCAGCAAAGATAATTGCACACAAAATTCTTAGGGTTTGGTATTTTTGGCCAAAGGTTTTTAATGATTCTTTTACACATGTGAGAAAATGTGAGGCTTGCCAAAAGTTTTCTAGAAAATTGAAGTATCAGGGTGCTTTTCTGCTTTGACCTTTGCAGGCTGATGCCCCTTTTCATCAATGGGGAATTGAATTCATTGGAGAGATACATGAGAATTCAAGTGGAGGACATAGATGGATACTAGTTGCCACTGATTATTTTACAAAATGGGTGGAGGTAGTCCCAACCAAGCAGGCTACAAGTAAGGTAATGACTAATTTCCTGATGGACAACATTATCACCAGATTTGGTACACCATTGAGGATAATCATAGACAATGAGATGTGCTTCAGATAAGATGAATTCAAAATATTTTGTGATATGTATGGCATTACTATTTCTTATGCACTCCTTATCATCCACAAGCCAATGGTCAAGTAGAGTCCACCAATAAGAGTCTCTTGAAGATTATAAAGAGGATGTTGGGACAGAACAAGAAGGCTTGGGATTCAAAGTTAAAATTGGTTGTGTGGGCTGATAGGATCACTGTGAAAAGGGCAATTGGAAAGTCTCCATTTGAATTAGTGTATGGAGCATAGGCTAGGAAGCCTCTGCATAATTTGTTACCAGTATACAAGTTTGTTTTACAAGAAGATTTGGAAGTTCCTGAGCCTATGGAAGACAAAATAGAGTAATTGGCTGAACTTGATGAGGTAAGGAGAGAGGCCCAAAGTCAGAACATGAAGTTACAAACATAGATGAAGTATCTATTTGATAAGAAGGCAAAGGATAGAAATTTTGAAGAGAATGACTTGGTGTTGATGTGGAATGCAAGGTGTCAGGAGAAAGGCAAGCATAGTAAATTTGAAGCTCTTTGGCTAGGACCTTTTATTGTTGTTGGAAAGAAGGGTGAAGACTCCTACTATCTATAGAATATGGCTAGTAAAGATTAGGAATTTCCTGTTCATAGGAAATTCTTGAAGCTTTTCTTCTCTTGAGCAACACAAAGGATTAAGGGTTGCCAATGCATGGACAACTCTTGTGTATCCTCTTTAAAATTATTTTTCATGCACAGTAGTTTAGGTTCTCATCCATCTCCATTTCAATCTCATTTTCCATTCACCTCCATTTTGCATTCATTTTGCACTCTTTTCGCCTTCCATTCATTTCCATTGCTTCTCACTGGCTCATCATTTTGTGTCTAGTCTACTCACCCAAAGATTTGGATCCTTGCAATGATCTGACTATCATTCCTTATGAAATTTTCCTTCATTTCGTTATTTTGGCTCATGTTTGTCCCCTTGATCATCTATCTGTGCATTTTCTTCCTTTTGGTCTCTATCGGCATAGGTCTATTTGGGTCTCCCCGACCCATTATGTTTTTATGCTAAAATATTTTGTTTCAGGTGTATCAGTATGACATGTTCTCTATTATAGTGACTAGAATTTGCTTGTTAGCAGTTATCGGCATTTCATCCATGTTGTTTCAATGACTATGGAGGCTCCTATTGGCGTATGTTATGTCTTTTGGGGTGGTGGCTTACCGAATATCATTTGTTTCCCCGACTTTGCATTTTGGTGGTTCATCGGTATAAGTTGAATGCCTTCGGTATAGTGTCATGGAAAAGTGAGTTTGTCTCACCGAAGAAGCACAAACAATTTTCTTCCAAATGAATTTCGGTGTAACCCACTTGCTTGCATTGTAAGGTCTTGGCGAGTGACCTTCGGTCTCGCCGACCTTACACTAGGACTTCCTCTCATTGACTGATTCGATGAGACTTGGGTGACTTCGGTGATAGGTTATGGCGACATTCATGATGGGCACTCATCGGTGAAGGAATCTTTAGGTCATACCGACATGAGGTTAAGTGGGAGGCTCTCGGCGAAACTTGGAACCATCTATGTAACCTCTCCCCGACGATGCATTGTCTTGGCGAAAGTGGATGGGAAATGGTTTTCAGAGTAAGTGTTGCCTTGTCACAGCGACTATGAAAAAAAAGTGAATGCCTTTCAGCCTGACATATTGATCTCGGTATGTGGTCTCGACGATATCTATGTGTTATAGCGAAGCATAGTGGGAATAAAGGAGTACTATGTGGCTTCGGTATAACTAACACGTTATTACAGCGACATATGGGGGGTAAAGTGCATTTCGATAAAACATTTTGTTATCTGTATGACTTCTCACTGATAGCAAAAGGCTATAGCGAAACATAAAGAGAACAAAAGTGCTACTTCTTGACTTCGACATAGCAAGCTGGTGGTTACGGCGATGCACGAGGAATAGTTAGCATGGGCAGCAATTAATGTCATTTTTCCTTCGGCATACCTTGATGACTATCTTAGTGAATGGTCAGTGAATAAAATAGAGATTCAAATGCTATTGGACAATATGTGAATAACAAAAATACAAATCTCGTGGCTGACATGTTTTTGCTTGATTGACCATTGCTTGCTAGCTTGATTGGAGCCCAAATTTTGTGCTGGGCCGACATGGGTCTCATTTTAATATTTTCTTCAAATGCTTGTGTATAAATAGGCATTTTGCAACTTGTAATAAGGACCAGTGACTAGTATTTTGATATAGTAGGAAAATTGTATGGATACAGAATAGTAAATTTGTCAATTTAGAGGCTATGATGCATGTTATAAAATGGAGGTATTTATGAATATCAATTGATGTTGTTGCACATGTATGGTACTAGTTATCTATTGAATTTAATAAGAGAATTGCTAAGTTGTCTCCAAGTTGGATTCTTTCTGATTGTTTAAATTGATATGAAAAGTTTGTATTCAATTTATCAGTGCACACTTGTTGTACTTGTGTGATCGATTGATTGGTTCTTTCAAGTAAAGACTAAATCATTTTAGTTAATCATAGTAATTAGAGAGGTTCAATTGGATTGTTCAAGTAGAACTTAGTAATCATATTCTTGCATGTGTATACCAATTGTAAGCATAATCTATTCCAGATAACTTGAATTTTCTCCCGAGAGTGTTGCTCATCTTGATCTCATTTGACTCTGCATACCCAACAAGGCACTAGTCTCCGCACTTCATTATTTGAACTTATTCAATTTTCTTTGCGTCTATTAGTCAAGCATTCATTTTAGGATTTAGATCAGAATATTGTTATCATTTTCAAGTTGGATTTAATTTGTTCACTTCCCATTGCCATTGTGGACAAATTTTTGAAAGAGAATAATCATAAGTTAAGCTTGCATTGTTCAAGAGAGGTATACCCACCCAGGTTTTGCTGCACCTAAAGAGTAGAAGGTTGAATTCTTCCAACCTTGTATGTTACCTTTGAAGCGTATCAAGAGATTGGCAGCCTCTTGAGGCATCTTGCCTATGTTTTTGAGAGCTAACAGGGGTGATCATTAATTTTGCATCCAACTATTACCCTCAGGGTAATGGTTTGGCCAAGTCATCCAACAAAACCTCCTGACTATTATCCGCAAACTGTTAGAAAGAAATCCGAAGGACTAGCATACCTAACTAAGATTTTCTCTTTGGGCAGATTGCACCAGACATAAAACTTCCATAGGAACATCCCCTTACCACCTGGTTTATGGTCTGGAACCTGTGTTTCCCATACAATTAAAGATCCCCACGTTGCAGTTCATTAATGCATTTTATGATGAGGGAGATAAATGTGAGGCCAGGATTTCCAAGTTGTTACATCTTGAAAAGAGAGACAAATCACTAGAAAGCTTTGCTAAACACCAAGGGGTTGTCAAGAGATGGTTTGATAAAAGAGCCAAGGTAAAAGCTTTTAGGATTTCTGACTTGGTTCTTTACTGAGATAAAGCCCATGATCATAAGGGGGAGCATGGAAAATTTGATAAAATTTGGCTTGGCCCTTTCCAAATTTCAGAAATTCTGGGAGATAATGCTTTCCGTTTGAAAACTCTCACTGGAGAGGATATCCCACTACCTATCAATGGGCAGTATCTAAAGCATTATTTCTAGTCTTGAGTTGTTTTTAGCTCTAGTATTGTATATAGTTAGATTAGGTTTTCCTTTTTTGCTTTTCTTTTGTTTGTTTTGGTTAGTGTAGGTTGCTTTTGGGTTTGGTTTGTTTTTTTCTTGGCTCGTGCTTTGGGGGTTTTCTCTACTTTCGCTAGGGTGTGTTACACTTGCATGGAAAATATATCATTATCTGGAATTGTTCTAAGTATTTTGTTAGTGGACTGAAGTCTTGTATCTTGAAAGGACGGTTGAAGTCTTTGCTATGGTTAGTAGTATTAATGTCATATTTATAGAAGATAGGTCACTGGTTTTTATTTGAATTTGAAGTATTCTAAAAATCTTATATCTCTCATATATCTTAAGAATCTTGATGTTAGTATAGGAATCCTTGTGAAGTTTTGTCAGGTGAAAAATCTTATTTCTGCTTTAGTGCCACTATGGTTCTCAGCCCTAAGTGTGAACTTCATTGTTCACAGGTTGAAATGGGAAAGTGACACAGAAAGAATATCAAGAGAAAGAAGATTGGAATATTGAAAAAAAAAAAGGAATAAATTCAACTTATCAGGGGTATCTAAACATCTCTACTAGGGCTATAGATGCCTGGCTGGCTATAGAGCTATGTTCAGGAGAGTCACAGTGATAACCTCGTCAGGGCTATGAACGCCTCACTGGTAGCGAGGCTATATCCAGGTTGCTTTTGAAGTTAGAATCCTTACGTAGCCTGACTTGACGGAGCTTGGTCTCTATAGTAGCTTAAAGAGGGAAATGAACTCATATGCACAAACTTGGATTCTCAGTTTATGGAAGATTTGGTCTATCCTTTGGTTCTGATTCCTTAAGTCTTTTCATTATGATTTGTTTGTTTGGTAGTGAGACTAAAACCAGAGATTCTGGGTTCTCGATTCCTCTTCATCATCAAAATGCTCTGGAGCATTTTCCCAGCAGAAGTCACCATTTGTTGTGTAGTTTTCACACACACACACCCTGCTGAAAGTAGGGACCCTTTCATTCAATTTTGGTTTTGGTGTTTTGGCCCTTTCACTTTGAGGTTGTATCTTACTTTGGCATGAGCTTAAATGATTACTTTTGATTACCTTAGTGTTTTCCTAGATTATTCAATGAAAAATCCTAAGTTCTAGATAAATTTCAAGTTTTTACCTTGATTCAGGATTTTCCTCCCTGGGCGGATTTTCCCGAATCCTATTTGGATTCAGGCTATGTGTCGTGGTTTGGGGATTTTTGGTATCCACAGAATTCGATGTAGGTTGGATTTTCCCAGATTTCATCTGGTCATCGGGTCCCTAACTTTTTTTGACTGTCCTTTTGATGACATTAATGTCTTTGTATGAGTTGTGAGTAAGGTATTTAATGGATTTTTGAGGTCTTTTGTGCTATCATGCTTATTATTTTCCACTGTTTGAGCTTAAGAGTGTTTTCATGCGACTAATTGGTTGGGTTTTTGGGGCATTTGGGTTTGAATTGATCAATTTAGTGGCCATTTCTTGCACATTCTTTCCCATGTTCTTCATGGACACCATTCTCTTCGCATTTACTGATTCTGGGATCGACTTCCACTTTATAATGGTATGTGTTTGATTGCTTTGCTTTGAATTGATGATTATGGATAGCATGTTGATGTTATAAGAGCTTTTGGGACTTGAATTCCTGAGTATTTGATCACTTCATGACTAGGGTTGCGTAACATTGGTTAATTTATGATCTCCCAAGTAATTTATGAGTTTGTTGGTCTATTTGTATTTCAGTGAACCTACTTGTGAATCACAATTTTCTCCCCTAGTATGGTGTTGGCATTTGAATTACCTGAGTCATAGGTTTTCCTGTATGTTAATGGTGGATGTATAGGGTTTAAACCTAGAGCATCACCATTCATCTTTAGTTTGCTCTCAAATAGGCCTACAATGCAAATAAAATCTTTTGAAGATCCATGCATGGATTTCCCTAAATTTAAATAATTGAAATCCATGATTGATGGGATGCTGTGTGTGAAATTGTGAATTTAGGTTGCAATCCGGGTTTTGGCCTTAGTCCGGGATTTCTCGTTCCTTCAGGATAACCCATCTCTGGTGGATTTTCCTAAAATCTAGTGAGGTACAATAAATTTATCGCTATCATTTAAACTATCAACAAGACAAACATTTGTTGGAAGGAGGTCATAACGGACTCCATTGGTCATACCAATATTCTTTTCTATAGCTGAGACTTTCATCCTTTAGCGAGACCTTTTGGCAAGCTCACAACTCTTGCTAAGACCTTCGCTTTCAACAAGACTACCAATGGTCGCTAAGGCTTCATGACTAAGCCTTTCTTTCTTGGTGAGCTTGGACTTTCTTTTGGGGAGACCATGTGTTGTCGACCAGAGGTTATACCAATGAGACTCCATGTCAGCATAACATCACGCATTTGCTAGGACCTCTAGGCGAATTCAAAACCCATCGCTACAACATCCATTTGCTCCGATGAGACTCCCCTTCGTCGGCGAGACATCTCACCGAAGCCCTTCATAGGTTTATATTTTATCGCCGGGACAATGTAATTCTCATACCGAAAAGTATTTTGTATTTTGTCGGTGAGACAAAGAACATTCACCGAGACCTCACCCCAACTACTCGATAGTCATATCAATGTGTTTGTTATATCATTGGTCAGTGAGACAAAGAAAATTCACCGAGACCTTACCCCGACCACCCGCTAGTCATATCGATATGTTTGTTACATCGATGTTTGGCAAGATGCTACAAGTTCACCAAGACCTTATATCGGAAAAACTTTACTCATACCGAAGTGTTTGCTTAGGACCCTGATATTCAGTGAGATAAAGAGGATTCATCATGACCTCACCCTGAAGAGAAAGCCTCTCATCGACATGTGTATCCCCATCGCCGGTTGGAAAGACATGCCCCACTCGGTGTGACCTCATTCCAAATGAAATTTGTTTGGCCGAAGTACATGCTCTTGCACCAATCCATTTGGATTTTCACCCTACCCGTGGATTTCCGTCAAGCTCGGATTTCTTCAAAGTCTGTTGTCTCTCTGATTTTTCGAAGTCTGCAATCTAGCTCATTCTTCACGGAAATCAATCCCTCATGGATTTTCCCAAAACCTGATGAAATATAAAGGAACATGAGATAATTGGAATTTTTTATGGTTTATGATGCATTTAATGATCATCTCATGTCATATTTGGATTTATCATAGGGTTTATTGATTGATTATGATCAGGATTAATTATTAAGTAGGTGTTTCTTAGTTATCTTGTTGGGATCCCAAAATTCCTCTCTAGGTCAGATTCTGCTGATGGTCTTGAAACCCGAAATTTGTTGTGATCATTTTATGTGAAACTTTAGGATTTAATGATACCTTGAATCTAGGAGATGCATTCTAATGGTGTATTCATGGATGGACATTTCTTTAATGTGGTTTTACTTTGCTTTCTTGGTGAGTGCAGGCTGAATCTAGCAAGGTAGCAGAGGGATCTTTAGTTTTGGAAGCAGAATGGATTAAAATGGACATCAAAAGCAAAATTCCTGAGAGAAAAAACACATTGATATGGTCAGAGGTGACTGATAAAAACATTGGACAATGGGACTACAAAGAGTTCAAAGAAAGAATGGTGGTTAAAGATCTTCCTTTGGTGGCCAGAAGGATGAAGGAGTCAGGTTTGGAACATGTGGCTGGTTTCCCTTCAACTGTGCGGTTTTATGAGCTTGTTCTTAAGTGCACCAAACATTACGACTAGGGTACACAAAAAATTATTAGTCCTCAGTGGAGAGTGATTCCAAACCTCAACCCTATCTCCATTGCTCAAAATTTTGATATGCCAGACAGATCTCATGTGGTGGCATTCAACATGGGGTCCACCAAGGAATTCTATGATGAGAAAATTGTGAAGTCACAACCATTTATCAATTCTTGGTTGGAGAAGCCGAAGTCTCATTATTCCAAACTGCCCAAAAAACTTTTCAATATTAAGTTCAAGAAGGAATATTATGACGCCATCACTCTTCTTAGCAGGGTGGTTGGATTAAGGAATGCTGGTACATTTGAGAATTGGATGTGCCATGCCATTATGCGGATGGAGCAAGAATTGATTGATTATCATTAGGATGGTTTGATTAGTAGAATACTTCATGAATAGTTATCCAATGTGTGCAGACCAAGACTTTCACAATGCCTTCATATCTGGTCTATACACTTGCAAGATTCCATCCCTACAAAGGATTGGATACAAAGGGAATTTTTGGACAAGATGTTATTTATGAATTTTTTCCTCAGTTGCATTTCGAAAGTTAAAATTATAGGAGGGAAAATGATGCATTTACCATGTATATCACAAGGATGCTTCAAGAAGCAGAGCATGTTAGAATTTTAGATTAGGCCAAGGAGCTCATCAAGAAGTATTCAGCTTGGTTTATACAATTCCTAACCTTCTCCTACATCCAGATTGATGGCTACCAGAGGGCCCCATATAGAATTCCAAGGTATCCCACTGATCATATCATATTGTTGGAAGTAACTAGATAGATTTTTGACTTTGATGCTATTTTCAAGAAAGAAAAATAGAAGACAGGATTTGTTGGAGATTTTCCCCTAAGGATTAGCACTGGAGAAGCATGCCCTTCCATTGGTTCTGCTCAAGCTTTAGAGGAAGAAATGAGTACTCTTGGCTTGTATTTCCACTCCAATAGGTCTAGATTTGATATTATAGGAGAAGCTCAAAGGAAGGCCAACAAATAGTATAGCCATAAGGTAAAGTTGGAGGACTACTGGGCAAATTGTAGTGATGAATTTGAGGTCAGAAAGAAGAAATTCTCCTAGCTTCCAGTTGAGTCAGTTTGATTGTATAATGTAAAGGAATTTCCTAATCAATTGGAATATGATGGAAACTTGATCCAGGATCATGCTTATGAGGAAATGAAAGATAAACCAATTGGTGATGTTGATTGCTTAGAGGAGGAGAAAACAGAACTGAAATAGTTGATGGATCCCATTATCAAAGTTACCAAGATGTGGCTCAAGCATACGATATGGGGATTGGAGAATGGAGTCAAATGTACATAAAACCTGATGGGAGATTTAGATCCTCACTTCACATCTAAGGATTGAAATGAATAGGATCCTAAAGGTAAAGGTAAGTTGAACTCTCCATCCAAGATTAAGGTAAAAAGTGTTCAAGAAGAAGTCCAAAAAATAGAAAAGTAGAGGAGGCCAAAGGCCAAGATAAGGACAAGGACTAAAATGTTTGAATGGAAAGAAATAGAAGAAAAAAATCCCGAGGCTGGTGCTCCCATACTTAAGAGAAGAAGAACTATAAAGTTGGTAGAGAAAGGAAGTTCCAAAGAATAATAAAGTATTACCCCGCTTATGGTAGAAATAGAAAATTCAAGGGAGAAGGCAAAGGTTTATACTAGGAGATCAAGGACTCCTTCTCCGAAGGATAGTTTGCCTAAAGCAAACCTTCCTCCTGTCGTTTCTCAGGAGAAGCAATAAGATGATGTTCCTTCCACTTGTGAAACTCAAAGTGAACCAGGTGAGGCAGAAAATTTTGAAGAACATCCAGATACTGAAGGAGAGGAGTTCCATGTAGGGGAACTTTAGAGTGTAGAAGCTGAAGTTGAAAAGGTAACACAATCTCCCTTGGTTCAATATATAGAATCACCTACCATAAATGAAGAGGTCAGGTCACCTCCAAGGGAGGAAGAGGTAGAAAATATCCCATCACTTGAACACTAAGATGGACGCATTGGAGAGGAAGGGAATAAGGATGAGACTCCTAAAAAATAGAATTTGGGAGAAGAAATATTAGAAGGTGAACCAGAGAAAATAGGATAGAGCCAGGTGCAATTAGAGCCTATTGATCCAGAGTGGCTTGACCGAGAAATAAAGAGGAAACAAGTTATAGTGGAGGAAACACCACCAAATTGGAATGAGATCCTAGCTAAAATTGGAAAAGGTAAAGATAAGAAGGCTAGAGTGATTTCAAGAATTGAAAGAGATGAATCCCATAACAAAGTTGTTCATATTGCCACCCCTACTCCAGATAAAAATAGAGATGATGTGGTTGGAAAAGATTACAATATTTAGACTCTTAATCTGGGGCCTACATTAGTTGAATAGGACGTTGAAGACTATGAAGGCTCCAATGCAGTTATCGTGGGTAGATTGAGGAAGGAAATAAAGACCAAGAAAGATCTAAGGAAATAAAATGAAAATCTTAGGAAATGCTTGGAAGACCTGATGAAACCCCTACAATCTATTAATCCTTCAATTTCTGCTGCAAATCCTCTACCTCAAGAGACCATCACCAAGCTAGAAAAGATGAAAGCTTCCACTGTTGCCACTGCAAAGTGGCTGAAGGGGGTGCAAACCAAGGGTGGTGAAGGTATTAAGGAAATCTTGGCAATAGGGAAAGACACTGCAAGGACAATGGATTGGTTGAAGCAAGTGTTAGTGCAAGACAAGGAGGATATGAACCTATTGCTGTAGAAAACCAAGACTGTCATGGAATACACTAAGGATAAACTAGTAAGTGACAAGATCCTTCCCTTCTCTAAAGATACTGAACCTTGGGAATGGTTTGAGGCACTGTAGATTAGGCAGAAAGTGTTGAAGAAGATGTACAAACAAAGAAGGCAGATTGATGGTACCCTAAGTGGTGTATACAATGGCTCTATTGCATTTTTTGAGATCATGACAAGAAGAAGGAAGATTGCTCCCCAATATTTGAGTCTGGAACAATTGAGAGAATGGTGGCAAGAGGTTTATGCCCCAATTAGTGATGATTCTATTTGTGAGAACTAGTTGGATGCTGTGGCCACATACCTTGTTATTGATAAGTATATGACATACAAGGTGGATTGGGATAAGTCCGTCAAACAATCAAGGGAAGAGATTGCATCAATTGAAAATCAACTTAGGGTTTTTCCTTTGCCACCAATTGTTGACTTGGATAGGATGCTTTTGAAAGTTCATGAAATGTTGGATCAGCATAAACATAAGGGAGAAGGG
Organism: Sequoia sempervirens; assembly: GCA_007258455.2. Taxonomy (NCBI): domain Eukaryota; kingdom Viridiplantae; phylum Streptophyta; class Pinopsida; order Cupressales; family Cupressaceae; genus Sequoia; species Sequoia sempervirens. The sequence goes on along the minus strand of VDFB02000017.1, from coordinate 6,870,517 downwards.
AGTTAATGCAGGCTACATCAAGATTTGTGCTTCCCCATTATGTCGCCATGCTTTGGTCTGAACTGCATTGGGATCTCATATCAACTTGGATAGAATGCATGCATTTAGTGCATTCTTTTATTCTATTTTGAATTCCTCCTAGTTTTTTTTTTGGGCCTTGTTATTATTGTAAGACTTATCTAGGCCGACATGTTTTTGGGTAGTTTTTCTATAAACGTGGCATTCTTCCTCTTTGTAAGGCTTAAGAAATCTTAGACAGATAGAACTGGTGTAGAGAGAATTAAGTAGAGCTAGAGTTAGTCAGTAGTGGTTCTCAAGAAAATATTGTAACTGAAGCTGGAATTGTTGCTACAGTGGATAATTGGAAGCAAGTAATGCCATTGTGATTTGGTGCCATACTTGTGTCCTTTGTCTCACATGGTTCTATTTCTCTATCTTTAGAATTGCTTTGAGGAAGATACTATTTAGATTAGATTTTATTTAATAGTGTTTATGATTCGATATTTGAAATGTTGTAGCAGTCCTTCATCCATACTTTTTGCAACCAACTGATTGTTAGTTGCTTTGCAAAGTTAGCCTAGACTTTATATTCATTGTGCTTAGTTTAGTTATGGTTGTTTGTTCATTTCAATTACAATAGGATTGTTTGAATGAATGTTCATGGTTTGAAAATCTTAATACCTTAGAAGATTGCAGTGTTTCTATAAGATTGCAGATTTATCTGGGCCAAGTAGAGATCAATTTTGAGGGAGTGGTCCATTTCAAGTGTTTGTTCATTTGCATTGTTAATATTAGATTTAGTGTTAAGTTTAGAAATCTCTTTGAAACCCTTATCTTTTGTTATTTCTTTTATCATTGGATTAAATTTAGCATTGAAGTATCATAGTATTACTAGATCTGGTAAATTAAGATTTAGTCTTTTGCTTGTAGTAAGGTCCCATTGTGATTACCAACATTTTCACATTTATCACTGAGTTTTTTATGCATTGTCAAGACCTGACATTAGAGACCTTGAGGTTATCTCTTGAGGCTTACTGATAGATATTTACCTTTTGAGAGATAGGATATTATATCTTGTCTGAGTTGTTGCTATGCAGAAAACACCATCAACAAGTATCCTTTGCAACTTCTTTAGTTAGCCCAATGATCAGCTTTTTCACCCTATTTTTTCTCTTAAAATCCATTTTTACATCATTTAGAATATTCCTCATCTCTTTTATAGACATCACCAGACACAGATCATCAAGTATCTATTCTCTCATTTTCTCTTCTTCAGTTCTTGTATTCACTCTCCTCATTTCCAAGATTTCATTCAAACCTTTAGGTAACTCAAACATTGTTTCAATGAGAGACATATTGAAATTATTCATATTGTGGCTTCCTCAAGAACTCTTTGACTGTCATTATCAAAGGTGCCATACCATTCACAAAGTGTCCTAAGATTACCATCCTTAATCAAGGCTTTCTTCACTTCTTCTACAAACATACGTAATTTATCAGTTTTCATCCTTTTCTTTGCTTTCTCTTCACCAGAGGGCTTGTCCTTAGTGAATTTTGTTTCCTTTGAGCCCTTTTGCTTAATTTCTCTAACCTCTTCATTAGATTTAGTTTCTTCATCTTCTAAAACAACAACATAGACTCTTGTGATTTTTCCCTTCTTCCTCTTTCCTTCTCTACCGAATGTCTTGGCTTGAGCTTTCACGAGACTTGACATATTTGCAAGACCAGATGAGAGTGCATAGCTCCTTGTAGATCTAGATCTAGCAGAGGATGTTGTTGGACTAGTAGACTTAATTCTTGTTGTCTCTCCTGCTTCAGCTTGTTCTCTTTTTCTCGTGGCTTCCATTAAGGCTTTAGCTAATATCCCCATGCTTTCTACAAAAGCTTCAACTTCTTTTCTCACCTTTTAGATTATCATGGGCTTCTTCAATTGAGCATGAAATTCCATATTCTTTTCAACAAAGGTACCAAACCTTTCTTCTGTCAAATCCCAAGGTTTACTCAACAGGTGTTGAGCATATAGCTCCAAAATGTGTTCCTTAACCTCATAACCCATAGGAATTATCCAGAAAGTTCTAGGTTCTATAGCTTCCATCAAACACTGATCAATATCAACCATGAAGCAAATTTTGTCCTTGTATTTCTCCACAATAGATGTAGGAATCCTTTCTTAAGCCTGTATTTCATTCTGAAAACTCTTGAAATAACCCCAAATAGTAGTTTTTCTAGCTTTGCTATCATTGATGTTGTATAACATGTTTATGATTTGAACAACTACTGACTTATCACCTTGCTAATGCACTTTTCCAACTCCTAAAACTTCATTCATGAAATAGAAGAATAAAGATAGCAACAAATTACCATACTTGAAAGAATTCTTATTATCCTTCTTGATTTTTCCAATATTTTCAATTAATTGGCTTAGGTGTAACTCACATAGGTCATAAATTTTTTTTTTTACCATCTGATATGCTGCATAGATTGTTGTACCAGATACAAAGTTATCCCAGGTGGAGTGATAGATTTTGTACCTAATGATCATAGAAGCAAATCTAACATCCACTTCAATAATATCATGAATTTTCATGGCTCTTTTATCAAAAACTAAACCGCTTGCATCAGTGACTGTTTGATTCTTTAGTGTCTTCAATGCCAGCAACCCACCAGATGAATTCAAACCAGTAACAATTCTTATGGCTCCCTTTGTAATCTTGAAAGGTTGACTTAACCACGTAAACCCAACATGCACTCGACTCACTATATACCAAACCCATTCATTTTCTTCAAACATGGGAATTCAGGTTTTGAATTCAGGTTTTACATGGAGATCTTCTCCCAAAATATGATCATTGGAGTACAAATTTAGCAATTGGCAGCTTCCTAATTCTTCAACATTCACATGAATGTATTCCCTAATGTCTTTGATATGCAAAACACCATACAGAACAAAATAAAATGCACCTAATGGTACCATCTCGATGGATTTGAATGGGTACCACTTGAATTTTGGATGGGTCCTATCTTTAATATCCACAACCAACAAAGTAGCCATTTCCAAAATTTTCAAGTTCACGAGTTTATCAAATTAAGGTTTGATCACCAAATCACCTTTAGAATTAAATCTTTTCCAAACTTCACCAAAGATCACTTCAGAGCTCTCCAAACTTCTTCTCAAAATGAAAAGTGAAAAATGAGGGATAGAAATGAATTTTTATCATTCGCACACCTAAATTTTTCATTGCAATAAATTCTTTTTCCCTAGGTCTTTTGGATACCCTGTTCTCATAGACTCTGAAAGAAAATTATTCTATGGACCTTCAATTTTGCATAAGTTTCCTTTAAAAGAGATCCAAAAATATCTGCACATCTCTAATGCAATCATTGCATTCTGCCACATTTCGGTACCAACTACCGACAAGGGGATTAAAATATTTTCTTGAGAACTCCCCCTAGGTTAGAGGCCATAAACTAATTCCCAAAGGAATTACCAAAACTAGATTCTGGTGTGGAATCATTTCCTGCATCAAAAGGACTCTTCTTCATCCATGTCTTCCTCATTTGCTTCCTGATCTCATCTATAGTAACTTTTCCTTTTCCCTCTTCATCCTTCTACATGTTTTTCTTTTGATTTATCAAACCCTTTCTACTTGTACAAAATCTAGCAATGTGACTAGATTTGTTACAATTGTAGCACACCACATTTCTTTGTCCAGACTATTGTTCCATTGATTATCTCTTGATTTGCACTAGTTAGCAATATGGAAAAATCTATTACATGTATATCATCTGACATCTCTATTGAATTTTTTTTTTTACATATTTTTGCATTCATTTGATTTATGACCACACTTATTGCAATTAAAACACTGACCTGAGAAATACAGACCACTTGGATTCATTTTGCTTCTACATTAAGTAGCCATATGACCAAATTTATTGCAAACAAAACAATAACCATTGAACCTTTGAGCATTACGTTGTCTTACCAGATACCTTCCATCTTTGTTCATCTGATTTCCTTGCCCAAATCTCCTTTGTCCAGATCTAAACCTTTCTCATATCCAAGACCTCACTTGTCAGTTCTAGTCCTCTGAATTTTAATCAGTTCCTCAAGCTTGGATGAGCTAATCTTGAACATCTCCTTGAATTCATTTGTAGTAGCAAGTTCATCTCTGAGATCAACAATCTACTTTTCAAGCTCTTCTTCATTCTTTTTGGATTGTTCCAATTCAAGCTCCAACTGATTGAATCCATCAGTAATTCGATTGCATTCTTTAGATTTATCTTTCAAGGACTGAGCAAGATTCTCTTCGTTCTTCTTTCTAACTTCAATCTCCTTGGTCATCCTCATCACAATAGATTCCATCTCATGCTTTAGGACAACATTATCTCTTGCAAACTTTCTGCATTCTTCTGTCTTTTCCTTCAAGTCTTGACTCAGGTGTTCATCTTCCATGCTCTTACTTTCTTTTTGTTTAAGTTGATCACAAAGTTCCTTTTTCTTTTCCATTGAACTCATTGATTTTATATTGCAATGATTGAATGAACTTCTTAGCATTCTTGAGGCTTTCCTACAAATCCCAAACTTCAAATTTTGACTGATCAAGATCCTCTAGGGCCACCAAGAGTTGTTGTTGAAGACTACTTGAATCCATTGAATTAATTTCCTGGATCTTCCCCAAGCTTTTAAACTTCTTCTAAGGAACTAGGCTCTGATACCAATTGTTAGAATCAAGGAACACTGAGAGGGGGGGTGAATTAGTGTTCTGCAAAATTTAACTTTATTAACCTGATCTTTAAACCACTTACAACATAGAACCAAAAGTACTATGGAAGAGGACAAAGCAATAAACCACAACACCATAACACAAGGATTTTTATGTGGAAACCCTGTTAGGGGAAAAACCATGGTGGAGTTCAATCCACAATGAGTATACTCAAATATAAGTGTTTACAAAAGGAATGCACATGCATTCAGACACACCTGCCTAGAGCTCACTACTCAGATACAAAAAGAAGACTCACTATCTTACAAAAGCAATTGAATTAGATCTAGAAGATTTGAACTGAAATAATAGCATCTACTAATGCCTAATTACAATTTTTGTTAAGCACATTAATTGCTTTCTTGACCTTCTATCTGATTCTTCTCTTCTACTCTATCTTCTCACATTCAAATCACAAATCCTTTTATGCACAAGTGAAAGTGTGCATAATCAATCTACAATCCTTCTAAATTTCACAACACACATTAACACACATCAAAATGATATAAATGATCACTTATATATATCTGCAACTAAATATTTAATCAACAACATGTCAACTTCAACAAAATAGAAAATATTTATAAACTATTCGCTCAATTCACAAATAATTTTCAATGAGTGGGTGATCCCACAAAGTTGGTTTACAATTTCTGGGAGGAAGTGATTTTTGCTAAAATCACATATTTTTAGAAAATACAATTATTTAAGCCTTAAATGGTTCCATTTAAAGAATTTCAATTGAAGCGGTTTTGATCAAACTACCTTAAATCAAACCCCCTTGGATAGAACCCTACTAGTTTTAAACCATACCTATAATAAAGTTTCCTTTACACCTATCAAAATGCTCATAAAAAACCACTTTTGATTTACCTTTTGGGGGATCAAATGAATTCATTTAATTTTTTTTTGCAAGTATGTAGTCCTTATTATAAGCTTCCCAGAAAGTATAATTTTAAATAAATTTGATTTTATTATTATAGTTATTTTTTATTTCTCGTGAATGTAGGTTTTTCACCAAAAATCAAGCTCTCTATTCTGCACATGTCAAAAAGTATCAGATTATTAAAAAAAATTAAAAAAATTAGTGAACCAGATATTGAAGTCCTTGATCCAAAAAAGAGAAAAATTGAATTTCGATACATACAAACAAAGTTACACATTATATGGTCACGCTATGTTTGAATTATAATTGGTTTGAATTTGAAACTCGATTAAAGAAAAAATATTTAATAAAAAACCATCTAACCAAGTGGAAGCACTAGATATCAAAGTTACAAATATAAATTCGGAAGAATTAGAATTTAATCCTTCATGGAAAAAAAGTTGTGTTATACGGTGAGTATCACTTTTTAAAAATGTTGTTTTCTAAAAAAAACTAGTTTTTGAGGTAGCTGGAAAAAGAAGTGCAATATGATTCCAAAAATTTTGAAAAAAATATATTTAGAATCTATAGAAAAAATTTCATGAAACTCTAGTTTTCATCATCTTCAAATTCCTCATGGTTTAGCTACTATAGGTGTTTGAAAGTGAAGATTTAGTTAAAAAAAATTATTTCAGTGTCCATTTTGCCCAAAAATTGTAAACCACTATTGTGGGATCACCCCTACCAACCAAAGTTGGCCATAACATAGTGAGGACCCAAATCAACATGATCAAACACAAAAAACTTTAAACAATTTCCCCTTGAACATTTGCAACACACTACATACACTTAGTTGGCCTTCTTGCATTGTTAGATGAAAAATTAATCAACCAGATCTTCAAACTTGCACAAAAATCAATACAAGGCTCTAATATTCAAGGATAATGTAGATCAATACATCGAAAAACCTTCCCTGAGATCCACAACTCAAAATGATAACAAAGAATTGCATATGAATCGATGAAGAAAATTCTATTAGATGCTCTGTTCTAGCTTGAGAGTTATTCATTGATCTTCAATCTAACTTCTGGTACAAACAAATAATGACGTGTGGATTGAATTACTAACTAGGGTTTCCATCAATGAAAAAACTAGATGATATGTGTAATGTCTCTTGCAAACAACTCACAAGAAACTTTGAATTTGTTTGAGGTGAATTCACCTCCTCTATTCGATCTAAGGCATTTAATATTCATGCATGTCTCATTTTCCATTAAGGCTTTGAATATCTTAAATTTTTCCAATGCTTCAGATTTTTCCTTCAAAAAGGTAACCCATGTCATTCTAGAAAAGTCATCAATTAATAGTATAAAGTATCTTTGACCTTCTATACTCCTTGTCCAAGTGGGTCCACACATTTTTGTGTGAATAAGCTCAAGGGGTTGTGATGCAAAGTACTCTCTTGATTTAAAAAATTATGTAGATTGCTTACGAGTATGTGTAGGATCATCATGGAAAAATAGGCCCTTAAGTGGCAATGGAAATTCAAAAAAATCAGAGTTAGGCAACTTGACTTAAAAATTTGAATAATTTATCTATACTATTTCAAAAATATGTAAGAATAGAATCTGTGGAAAATTGAATGTAGTTTCTAATCTACTAGGTTTTTAAAAAGAAAAAAATTATTTGGTGAAAATTTGAAATTTCAATGCAGTAGTACTTAAATTTTAGGGAAAAATAAGAAGTAGGTGTCTATCTAACCACCCTAACCACAATAAAATGATAATATTTTTTTATAATATTTTAGATATAAGTAGAGGACTCATGTCTAGATGTGATGTATATTTTTTGTAATTTTTTTCCAAGTAAATAATTAATTATGAATTTTTTATTACAACTTTTAAAAAATATAAAAACTCATATCTCTGACCACCTTAACTTGGTCAAAACTTCATCAAATTCATTTTATTCTTAATCCTATAGTATGCTAAGCATAGAATGTGACACATGTTTTGGATTCAAAAAATGTGATACTGTTTGAAAGCTATAGATGTTTTTCAATCAACCTATCAATGAGGACTTTCATCGTAATTCGAATAGAAAATGAATAATAATTATTTATTAAATTCAAAGTAAAGTATAATTTATATTGGTGGAAAGTTGTGAAGCTCCTTTACAAACCCTTTTTGTTTCATCAATTTTGGGTAAAAAAAAGTCATCAGCCACATGGGCGAAGTTTGGAAAAGTAAGGTAAGTTGTTAAACATGTTTTTTGTGTTGACTTCTTAGGATTGGCATGTCTGAACCAAATTCTAAAGAAATTCCATGGCTAATCCCTAGGCATTAAATTTTGTGTTAGAGATATGATCGGATATTCGATTCAAATTGGATATCTAATTTGTTTTAGATATGCATTTAAAAATGTTATACAATTTATAATGTATGATTTAAAAAATGCAATAAATTTTATAATTTAATATATAATATACAATATAGTTTATAATGTAATATATAATATACAATTTATTATAATCTCTTACCAAATTATGTATTTAATATATAATATATTATATTATTATGTATAATATTTAAATATTTCTATATTTTAATTAATGTATATATATATATTAATAATATATAAAATATTTAAATATTATCTCTTTCCCTTTCTCTTTCCCTCTCTCTCTCCCAAGTCTCTCACTCAATCACTCCTATCTCTCTCCCACTCCTCCCTCCCTCTCTTTCACTGACTCCCTCTATTTCTCTCCCCTCTACCCTTAACCCTAAACCCTAAACCTTTAAGCCTTAAACCCTCTACCCTCTACTCTCTCTCTCTCTCTCAAGCCTATCTCTCCTAACCTCCTCTCCCTCTCTCAGGTCTCTTTCTCACTCACTCCCTCTATATCTCTCCCTCTACCCTTAACCCTAAACCCTTAACCCTTAAAACCTAAACCCTTAAACCTTATACCCTCTACCATTAACCCTACATACCCTTTATCTCTCTCCCGATCCCTCTCTCTCTCAAGTCTCCCTCCTATCCCCTCTCCCTCTCTTAGGTCTCTCTCTCAGAGTCACTCCCTCTATCTATTTCCCCTCTACCATCTACCCTTAATGCTCTCTCTCTCTCTCTCTCTCTCAACTATCTCTATCTCACACTCACTCCCTCTATATCTCTCCCTCTACCCTTAACCCTAAACCCTAAAGCCTTAACACTTAAACCTTAAACTCTTAAACCCTCTACCCTCTACCATTAACCCTATATACCCTCTATCAATATACCCTCTATCTCTCTCCCACTCCCTCTCTCTTTCTCAAGTTTCTCCCTCCTACCCCCTCTCCTTCTCTTAGGTCTCTCTCTTAGAGTCACTCCCACTATCTCTTTCCCCTATACCCTTAACCCTTAAACCCTCTACCCTCT